>JAOEGS010004998.1:0-55579 GCA_025447755.1 Corythornis vintsioides | reverse complement strand
GGGGGGGGGGAGGTGGTCTCGGGGGGGAGGGGGGGGGGGGGGGAATGTAAAGGCCCCGGGCCGGCCCCCGGCCGGGGTAGGGGGGGGGGGGGGGGGGGAGGGGGATGCCACCGGCCACAGCCTCGCCTCGATTAGGTCATTTTATTGCCATATTCATTTATTTTATTTTTTTTTCTTTGAACTCGTGCAAAGTACTGGGGGGCTCCCGGGGTGGGGGGCACAAAGAGAACGAGGACCCTGCCCCATAGCCGGACAGGGGATGCCAGCTGTGTGTCCCCTCCTCCCCCAAAGGGATACTGGGGCAGCAAGGGGGAGACACTGCTAATGGGCAGGGGGCGGGGGGGGCTGTCATGGCTCCTACCAACAACTTAAAAAAGGGGAACGGGGGGGCTGTAAAATGTGCCTCGGGGTGAGGGGGGGCGCAGTGGGGCGACCCCCACCCAGAGGCCTCATCCTGCAGGGTCCCAGTTGGGTAAGGGGGGGGCCCGGCCCCCAGCTGTGGCCCCCCCTACGCCCCACGCCGGCTGGGGCAGGGATCTGCCTGCAGCAGCAGCAGCAGCAGGGCCAGGGCTTACAAGCTCCCCCCGAAGCTCTCCTCCTCCTCAGGCAGGGGATCTGCGTCCCAGCATGTGATGTCGATCTCTGGGGAGGATGGGAGGGGGGACCCAGTCAGGGCAGCATGGGGTGCCCCACAGACAAGGGCAGACTGATGTGGGGTACCCCATGGAAAGACAGACACACCCACCACCACTATCACCACTTACCTGGGGGTTTGTTGTAGAAGATGGGCTGAGGGGATTTGGCAGATGGCTCTTCGGGAGGGGGCACCTCCTCCTCCTGGGACTGGCTGAAGTAGCCCTCACTGGCCTGGGTGGGGGAGCAGGGAGCAGGCAGTCAGGACCACCCCACCCCCAGCCACCCTGTCACACCGCCCCCCCCCCCCACCCTTCTGGCGATGCTCACCTGTTCCCCACGACCTGGCGTCCCATCCTTGGGGGCCATCTCCCCATTGGTGATGGGGGGGGTCTCTTGGCCTGGGGTGTCCTCCTCAGGGGAACGCTGGCAGCTGAGCTCTTGGAGCTGGGGGTCCCCTCCATTGGCTGCATCCTCCTCCTCCTGCTGCTCAGCATCGCAGAAGGTGGCAGGAGGCTCTGGCAGTTCGTCCAGGCTCAGCAGGGTCCCCTCGTCAGGCAACGTAGCCGAAGGACACTCAGGGATGGGGGCAGCAGGCAGGGGCCAGGCAGGGGTAGGAGTCACCCCATCACTCTGCCATAGGTCGATGAGGCTCTCAGGGTTGGATGTGCCCCCGGTCTGGGACTCGGTAGCCGTGAGTGGCAGGGAGGGCTCAGCAGGCTCCAGGTTCACCAGGTTGCCCAGGGCATCGCCCCCTGCAGTCCACACTGGCCTGGGGTTGGGATCATCCCCAGGGGGCTCGGTGGCCTTGTCCTCGGGTCCTGGGAAGGGCCAGTGCTGTTCAGGGGTGGCTGGCCCAGCCTCCTGGGTGCTGGGGCTGGGGGAGTCTGCAAGGTTGGGGGGGGACAGCAGTCAGTAGGGACAGACCCCCTTCATTCATGGCTGGGAAACACCCAGGGCTGAGGCTTGAGGCAAGGGTGGGGATATTGGTGGAAAGGGTATTGGTGGGGTGTATTCCTTTGGACAGGGCGCATCTGGGAAAAGCTGCAGGGATAGGTCAGAGTGGGTGAGCAGGGACGGGACTGATGACATGCAGCAGGGGACAGAGGGGATACAGGGGGAAATGGTCAGTGGGGTGTGTGGGGCAGGGTGATCCCTTCGGAGGGGTAGCTGGGGCCTGCTGGCATGGGAGGAGTAACTGGGAGAGCCAAGGGGATGGACAGGGATGTACTGGGAAGATGCAGAAAGGAAAGCTGGGATGCAGCAGAGGATGCAAAGGGGCAAGTGGGACACAGCAAGAGACAGATGGGACTGCAGCAGAGCTTGCTGGGATGTACTGGGAATGCCACAGGGTGATGGCTGCATGGAGGGACATGCAACACTGGCAGGGACGTACTGGGAGATGGCATGGCTAGGGCAGTTGCACTGGGGGATGCAGCAGGGATGGAAAGAGATGGCAACAATGGACTGGAAATGGGGGGAGGGGGTGTGCATGGGGATGTTGCAGCAAGGGTGCACTGGTGTTAGAAAATGCACTGGAGACGTCATGGATGCAACAATGGCATTGGGGCTGCACTGGGAGGATGCAGCAGAGATGGCAGGGATGCAGCAGCGCAAAGCAGCGGGGATGGAAGGGATGTGCTAGGGGGCACAACAGACGGCAGGGGCTGTGCCCTGAGTTGCAGCCAGGACAGCACAGATGTGCAGAGCGATGCAAGGGACTGTGGCAGGGCTGCAGCACTGGGGCTGTATCAGGGGCTGCAGAGGAGCTAAGGGGGCTGCAGCAGGGGATGAGCTAGGGGATGCTGGGTATGTGCCTGGGCAGCCCTGGGCAGTGCCAGCTCTGTGCCCACCTTTGGGCGTTGCCAGTGTCTCACTGCGTGACACACGGGTGCCCGGCTCGCCCAGCGGCGTGGTGGCAGGGACAGGCTCACAGGGGCTGCAGCCTGCGGCTGAGGCCTTGCGGAAGGCGTCCGACTGGCTGCCTGTGGACAAGGGAGACAGGATGGCATGGAGGGGCTGCCCGCACTGGGGCCTAGCACCCCAGGACTGCCCCTGCTCCTGCCCCATGCCAACCCGACCATCAGCTGGCAAATGCATGTCACCATGTGCCTGACACTGTGTTGTCCCCTCCTACAGTGGTGGGGCAGAGGCACCCATGGGGTGCAGCAACCATCATGGTTGCTTCAGCCATCCCACCAGGCCCACACAGCTGCAGTCCTTGCATCCGCAAAGTATGGGGACAGGCATCCCCATACCTGCTGTGGTGCACACTGGCCCTGTCCACACAGCACCCAGCTGGGATCTGGCATAGCCTCACCTCTGCAGGTACAGCACTGTGCCCTGCCAGCCCTAGCTGGGATGGGGGGATAGCCCCATAGGGCCCCAGGAACCATTTGATCTCTTCTGCCATGTGGGCATAGATCCACACAACCCTGGGCACAGCCTCTTCCATCCTGTGCTGTCTCATGGGCACAGTCCTCCATGGTCCAGGGCACAGCCTATCCCATATACCTCTGCCCCATGAGCAGAGCCTGCCCTGTGCCCCCTGTATCCCATGGGTACAGCCTGCTCCACCCCATGGCAGATCACCATCTCCCCAACAACAGCTTTGACCTGTCCCAGTCTGTCCCTCAGGCACAGCCCGCCCTATGACACCACCCCGTACTGTGGGCACAACCTGGCCCATGGACACAGCGCCCACCGTGGGGCCAGACAGGATGTGCAGGTTGACTGTGGGTGTGGGCACAGCCCCTGCCTGGGTACCCGGCCCCCTCAGAGTGCCTGCAGGAGGGGCGCTGATGCTGCTGTCAGTCCGATGTGCCATGGGGATGGGGTGGGCTGTGGGGAAGCCACCCGCAGCTTGGCCCCCAGAGCTGTGTGCCCAGGGGCTCCCAGCTACCTACATGGGAAGAAAGATGAGAGATTTGGGGTGCGGTGGCAGGTGATATAAGGGAAAGGGGTCCGTGGGGGAGAGGAGGAGGAGGAGGAGGAAGAAGGCGGCCCACTGTCAGCTGTCTTTATGAAAGGACAGTGCAGACGACCTGGTGAGAGAAAGACAGACAGACAGACGGACAGAGAGAGAGTAGAGAGGGAGAGAGAGAGAAAGAGAGAGAGAGAGAGAAAAGAGATGGGTCAGTCCCTGCTGAGCATAGCCATGGCGGGGCCAGGGATGGGAGATAGTGGAATGTGAGAATGTTGGGATGGGAGGCAGCACCAAGAGACCAAGAGTGGGACAGGAAGATAGCAGGACAAGAAGATGGAAATACAATAGGACAGAAGGATGGGAGGCAGTGCTGCATGGCCAGGTGGGGAGAGAGGCCAGGACACAGCCACGGGACCAACTATCTGCTCAGGCACAGCACAGCCCCACAGTGCGAACCCACAGCATGACCCCACAGCACGGCCACGACACAGAGCCCGCAGCACAGCCCCACAATACTGCCCTGAGGCACAGCTCCACAGCACAGCCCCACGGCACAGTCCATGGCATGACCCACAGCAAGAACACACATCACAGCCCCCTCCCACCCCTGGTATAGTTTCATGGCACAGCCCTTCCAGCAGAGCACCACAGCACAACCCCCAGTGCAGACTGATGACATAGGCACATAGCCAGAGGTGCCTGACAGGACATCCAGCTGCTGCCCTAGAGGCGCCAAATCCCAGGGCTGGAGTCCAGCCTGCGGGGCAGCCCACCCTCCCCATGGGACACTCCCTGACATCCAGCACCACGCCAGGTGCCACACATCTGCCCCTTTCAGCTGACCCCATGGGAAAAGGTCCATTCCAAACCACCCCTGGACTTTCAACTGCCCACCCACTTGGCTTCCAGTGCAGTGCCATGACTGGTGAGCAGTCAACACCCAGCAGAGAGCTTGATAAGCCCCACTTTGCTGAAGATACTCCAGTATCCAGGCCCTGCCAAGCTGCTCCAGCTGCAGGGGCCACATGAGGTGTGGTGGCAGTGGTGGTGATGGTGGCACAGTAGAGCAGGATGACCTCCTGTCATCCTCATGCCCCCAGCACCCACAGCCATGCTGTTGGGGATGGCAGAAGGTACCCTCCCTCCCCACATTACAGCCCTGGTCCTTCCAGCTTTTTCTACAACCTTTCAAGCTGCAGGGAGTCTCAGTGGCACAGCATTCACCTACGCTGCAGTCCCCCCAGTCTCTCTGTGCCTCCCCAGTGCCTGCAGCCCCTCACCTGTCCTGTGGCTGCCTGGCGAGATGGCATCACCACTGCTTGATGCCACCCGCTCCTGCTGCTTGAAGAAGTCCCGGGGGTTGTCTGGCCTCTGAGCAATGATGGCAGCAGCCTCCTGTAGGGACAGGCACAGGGGAGGCTGAGACCCACTGCCCAGGTGGTGTGGGCTTCAGGACCACACCCCCACACACTGCCCCAGTTGGGTCCCTGTACAGATATAGGCAATGCTGACTGGGGAGTGAGGACTGGCAGCAGGAATGGCCACAACCACACTCACCTCCACCTCTGACTCTGATTTCCTGAGCTGCTGTCTGTCATCCTCCTCTTGCTGGTCCCCCTGGGGAGGAACATGGCATCACTCCCTGGCCCCAGGATAACCTAGGGACCAGACTGGGAAAAGCCCTTCCCCAGGGGTGAAGCCAGGTGGCGGCTCCAGCTCTAAGCCCAGCCCACCTGCTGTGGCACTTACAAAAATGGACTGTTCCTTCAGGCGCTGCCGGGCCTCCTCTGCCTCCATGCTCTGCTGCTTCCGCCTGCAACAGGGCAGAAGCGGGGCTGGGCACCAGTTCCTGCCAGTCCCTGACCCAACCCCATCCCCGGAACAAGCACCCATGCACCCACCCAGCCACTCTCAGTGTGTGCACAGCCATTCCCTGCACACAGTCTCACGTATGAGCCTGGCCCCAGCCCCCGCCGTGCCTGTGCTCCTCGATCTGCTCCTCACGCTCCCGGTAGCGCCGCTCCCGTTCCTCCTGCTCCAGCCGCTCCTGTTCCATCCTCTCCTGCTCAAACCGCAGCCGGGCATCCAGAGCCTTTTTCCGCTCCTCCTCCTTACGCAATTCCTCTTCTTTCTGGTGGGGAGAGGATGGGGCTGCCTGTCAGCCTGCCAGTGGCTCACCCTGTTCCCCAGGGGCTACCAGCTGCCCCCTTCCATACCCTACCTTGGCCTGTTCCCAGAACTGCTCCCGGTTGAGCCGCTTCATCTCCACGGTGGCATCAGTTTTCTGGTAAGTGGTGCCCTGGGACGGAGGAGAGGCAGGGGGGGCGGGGGGGGCTGGGATCAGCGAAGGGGGATAACAGTAAGCAACACGCGGGGTGACGAGCTGCGGCAGACAGGAGCCCTGGGCAGGAAGGATGCCCCGCACCCGCCGCCATTGCCGCCAGCATCGCCATCGCTACCCTGGGGACATTACCACAGGCTCGGTGTTCTCATCCTCCCGCAGCCGCAGGCGGTGAAGCACTGGGCTCGAGACACGAGCCAGCCCATTGGAGAGCCGCTGCCCGATGGCCCCCGGGTCAATGTCCTCCACGCTGCTGGCATTGACAATAACATCCACACCCTGGATGGGGGCAATCGGCTGTCAGGGACCAGGGTCGGTGCTCCAGCATCATTGTCCCTCTCCCCAGCACTACCCACCTGGAAGAACTCGGCTATCTTGGCCACGTGGCTGGCACAGGCACATTTGCGGGCATCTGGCACATCCTCGCCCACCTGTGGCAATCAGGGAGGGTCTGAGCCAGGGAGGGGTGGCAGGGTGACCCCCAACCCTACTGACCACTGCAAGCCAATGGGACCATGGGGGACCAGCACCCCTCCAGCCACTGCAGGCTCCTCTCTTGCACTCAGACATGCCCCTGATAACACTGTGCTCTCCATCACTCACCCAGTTGACGAGGACATATTTGGGGAGCACAGCCTGGGGGTCCTTGACACTACAGAAGCCGTACATCACCTTCTGGATCTCAAAGTGGCCAGAGAGCTCCAGCAAACCTCCTCCTGGAATGGCAATGTCAGCCCATGTCCATCTAGCACCAGGATGGCTGCCAGGGAAAATGCGGTCAGAGCTGAGCCAGCCAAGGGACAAAGGACCTTACCTCCCGATGCTGCCAGCTTCAGGTCATCAGATCCATCCTCATATGTGTAGAGGGCCCTGGGGAGACAGCAAAGGTGAGCCATCGCTGGAGGAAGCATGGGGCAGACCCCCACTTCCCATTCTGCTATCTCTAAGGTCAGGGGAGGTCCTGGGGGACCAGTCGGGTGTCCCCAAGGTGACACACAGCCACCCCAACCCCTTGTCCATTGACATTGTGAAGTGCCAGGCTGACAGCTAGGGTAAGTAGGACTTAGGGCAGGGCTTATTCTCCCATCCTGCTGGGTGGTAGCCATGGGGCAGGGTCTCAAGTCTGGGGATGGAAAGGTCCCTTGGGCACAAGGACCAGCAGGCTGCTGTGCCATGTCACAAACCACTGTGGCCTTGCAGCAACTTGCATGTCTGTCCATGTCCCTGCTCCGACCCAGCTAGTTACTGATCGACTTTAGGGACAGCCCTGTGCCCTGGCAGGGGACTAGGCCACTCATGTGCCTGGCTGCGTGAGTAGCTGGCCCAGCATGCACCAGGCCAGGGGAGGATGCTAGAGCACCAGCAGCATCAAATCAATGTGCCGCCAGGGTGTGATGGGACCGTCATGGAGACTGTTCCTTGGAAACCGTTCCCAGCGGATGGGAAACCCCCTCTTGCTCCCACCGTGCCCTGGACAGCCCCCCTGGGGCTCCATGGGGACCCCTGCGAGCCTGCACCTCCCCAGGAGCATGCAGCCAGCCTTGGAGGGGGGGAGGACACACACTGAATTGGTCCAGGGCGGGTGGGCGAGGGGATGGATGTTGCTAGGGAACCAGCATCATCCGTCACCATGGCAACCCCCCCATCCCAGCTGGGATGCAGCTCGCCCTGATGACGAGGTGATTAGGAGGGGAGCGGGGGAGGCAGGCAGGCAGCAGGGACCTGCCGGGGCCTGGCAGGCACCCAAACCTGCCTGCCACCATCACACGCTACACCCAGAAAGCCAGGGCCACCCGTGCTGGACCCTTCCCAACGCTGCCATCCCTGCACTGTGGTGGGTGGCTCTGCCGATCGGCATTCAGCTGGCAGTGCCGGCACGGTGCTTGCCAGAACGTCAAAATCCCCGTGGTGCCAGGCAGAGCCGTCCTCATCCAAGCTCACAGCTTCCAGCCGGAGCCCAGGGAACAGAAATCAGGGGGAGACCAAACAGGCAGAGCAATCCCCAGAATTAAGGCCACAGCTGGACCCCATAAGCTGAAAACCATGGGAAAGGCAGGGGGGTGCCTAACAAAGAGGGGGGCCCTGCCTCCACCCCTGTTACCCAGCGCCTCTGAGCCCCCAGCAGTGAGCTGCAGATAATTACACCAACAAGATTGACTTTAATCCGCACATCCCGATCCCGCTAATCGGCCACCCTGACAGGCACCAGCTCCCGGCCTTGAGCTGGCAAAGCAGCTGCAAAGCACCATCTGCGATGCCTGCACCAGGGAAGGGCAACTGTAGCCCTGGTCTGGGGGACCTGCTGTGACCCCCCCCAAGAATGAGGGGAGGACAGCAATGGTGTGGGGGAGCCCAGGACTGTGGGCAGGGGTTGTAGGTTTTCAGGGTGGGATGCAGCTGGCTGCAGAGAGAAGGAAACAAGTAGGGCAGAGCCATGGGCCTGAAGAGCCCTGTGAGTTCTGAGAGCACCCACTGCCTGCTCTCCCTGATTGAGACCCCATCATGCAGGGTGGTACCTGAGAGCAGTGTTCCTGCTTGCACCCAAGGGTGCTCCCAGGGAAGACAGGGCTTGCCATAGAAACAGAGCCCTGCCTCAAGCGCAACCAAGTGGTAAAGATTGTCCCCATGTTGGGATGGAGGATATGGAGATTTACAGGGGTCAGGAGGTCCATGGTGGTCACAGCAGCATCCTCAGGTGTGACCCCAGGGACCTGAAGCCCAACAGCATTACTACGATCCCTGGCAGCAGGGACCAGACCTGCCTCAGCAAGTGCAGGCAGCATCATGCATCACTTACCCCTTTCCACCCAGTCCATACAGCCTGTTCCCACCACCTGGGCTCCAGGCATGTGGGTCACCAGTGGGTGGAGGTGCCCTGTGCAACCCAGGGAGGAGGAAGGGCACTCCAGTGAGGATCCCCACATCACCCTGCCAAGGGGACAGAGGCCCCGCTGCCCTCACATGTCCCCACTGCTCACTGGAGCAGGCAGAACAACACCCAGAGCACCCGCAGCTGCTTGCCCCTGACACCACAGCCAGGGAGGGGGAGCATCGCCCCAGCCTGGGCACATGTGTTTCCAATGTGGCTGGGAGCTCCAGGGAGTCGGCGTGCTCAGAAAGCAGCACCAAATTCCTTTCCGATCGAGTAATGGGCCCCAGCAGCCTCCGCGGGGCCGAGCAGGGGGAGGGGACGCTCGGACCCTCCAGCACCAGATTGGAATCAGGGAATCCCAGATTAAACACAGGGATCCCAGACAGGAAAGAGTGCGGCATCCTCCGGCACCAGCCCAGGGCTGGGTTCCAGCACCATGTCCTCACAGCCCTTGGCTCAGTCAAGCTGGGTCACCATCAGGAGACAGTCCCCATCACCAATGCAGCCCCCACCCAGGCACTGGGTCCTGTAGTAGGAATGCTTTGGCCACTGGCACTGAGTGCTGGGTATCCCCAGTGACCATGGGATGGAGAGGCTGGGGACAATGGGGCAAGCTCAGCCCCAAGGATGGGGATGGCAGGGGCTCACTGCCTGTCCAGGGTTCAGTATGGGAGATGGGGGCGGCTGGCTCCGGTGCTCACCTTCTCGGGAATTGTTTCTGCTGCTCTCAGCAGCTTTGGCAGGGAGGGCTCCTTTGCAGCAGATTCCGGGAAGCAAGACGTACAGAGGGCTGACAGCTGCCTCCTGGCCAGCAAATATGCACCCTGCTCACCCTTAGGCTGGCAGCAAGACCATGGGGCTCCCCAGAGACTCAGGGCTGACAGTGAGCAGGACCTGCCCAGGCCCACACAACCCAAAGGGGCTCCAGCTCTGTCCCCAGAGAAGAGACCCAGCTAGAGAGTGGCATGCAGCCAGACAGTGCCCCCCAGTTGGGTGCTGGGTGCACAAAAGCCATCCCTGCCAGAGAGCAGCATGCATCCAGTGCTGCCCAGCGCCCCAGCTGTGCCCAGCAAGCTGCACCCCACGGTTCTAGCATCATCTCCCACACACACGACACAGGCACGCTGCAGAGCAAAGAGAGGGCTCCTGGCCAGACAGGGGCTGTCTGCCCCACGGCACCGGGGTGGGGCTGATAGATGTGGGTGGGTGCTGGGGTTAGAAGTGGGAAGATGCTCCCTGCGGGCTGCTGTGCCGGCTGTAGCGCGGCCTGGATATGGCTGGGCTCCGGTGACCGCAGCCCGGCGTGGCCAGCACTGGGGGTGCAGCACGGCAGGACAGCCCAGGAGGGGTTGGTGTCCGGCTGGGGAGGCTACCCACTCCTCGCCTGCAGCAGCCCCATCCAGGCAGAGTGGTCCCAGGCCGACGCACGGCGGCCCCCCGGGGGTGAGGCACCCCGTGAGCTTGGAGGGATCGGGGACAGACGGTCTGGGGTAGGATGTTCGGTCTACCCGCGGCCGCAGGCCTCGCTCCGGCGGGCAGAAGGTCCGCTCGCCGCCGGAGCACCGGGGAGGCTGACCGAGAGCTGGGCCAGGCTGGGGGCTCCTCGATCCCCCCAACCCTGGGCGCCCCGGCCCGCGGCTCTGGCTCCAGACAATGGCGAGGGACCCGGTGCCGGGCCCAGCACCATGGGGACCCCCAGGCTCTCCCCGCTGTATGCAGACAACCCCCCTCCCACTCCTCACGCTCGCTGCCCCGGCGGGGGATTGGACCGTGCCGGGGGTGTCCCGACCGCGGCGGGTCCCGGCGCTCGCACGTGCCGGCCCGGCGCAGACAAAGCAGGGACCGCGCCCCGGCCCGGTGCGGCAGCGGCGGGCAGGTGCGGGTAACGGAGGCGGCGGACCGGGCACACCGCCCCCCCGCCCCGCCCGCCTTTGTGTGCCGGGGCTCCCGGCATCGCGGGGCCGGGGCGACGGAGGGCGCAGCGCGGGGCGCGGTCGGTGTTACCGGGCGGCTCCATGCACAAAGGGCGGCGGCGGCGGCGGGGACAAAGGGGCGGCGGCGGCCGCGGCGGGCGCGCTCACCAGTCGGTGGGGCTGTCCTCGCCGATCACGTCCTGGTAGGAGGCGAGCAGCTCCAGGCGGTGCGCCGCGAAGCCGACGCCAGCCATGGCCAGGCCGGGATGCTGCCGGGGGGACCGGAGGGACCGGCCGCCTGCCCGCCTCCGAGACACTGCCGCAGCGGCCGGGCGGAGGGGCGAGCGGCGGAGAGGCTCCGCCCGCCGCCGCGCCCGGTCCTAGCGCCGCGAACGGCGGCTCCCCCACCCCCCCGCCCCCCGCCCCCGCCGCGCCCCCAGGGCGCCCTCGGGGCACCCCGCCCGCCGCGCCTCCGGGACCCCTGGGGTGTGGGCAGCATCGCCCCCGCCCAGAAACGCCCCCAGGATCCTGCACCCCGAGGACCTGCAGCCTGAGCCCTGCTCTGCCTCCTACTCCACAGGGAACCTGCATCCCGGGTGGATCTGAACCTCAGACTCTCCTCTGCCCGGGGGACACACATCCTGTGCTAACCCCTCCTGGGGACGATACAGCCCGGGAACTTCTCATGCTGGGTGCTCCTCTACATCCCAGACCCTCTCCTGCCCCATGTCCCCTCTGCTCTGGGGACACAGCATGCTGAGAACACTGGGCCCTCAGCTCCCCTCTGTCCTGAAGCCCTGTGCCCTGTTTCGTCTCCAAGGACACGGCTGGGCTCCTTACACCCAACTGTGCCCTTGCTGCTGTACAAGATGTCAATGGACACAGGCTTTGGAGGGGTGTCTTACTGCCTGCTTGCCCCTCCATCCCCTACACGCCCAAGCAGCCTGCACCCCAGGTCCCCTGTTAGGCTGTGCAGGATAATGACTTTACCAGGAGGTTTTTCCTTCGTGTAAACCCAGAAAGTTGCTTTTGCCCTGATCTGCACAGTAGTCTGCTGGGGCTCCCAGCTGAGTCCAAATGCTCTGGCCAGGGCAGGCAGCATCACCTTTCCCCACCCTGCCTCCCAGACCCCCAGCACCACCCACATTCCTGATGAGAACCATGACAAAGGGGTGTCTGCACCAATGCAGCTATGGGGAGCATTTGGGGTGTGATTCCCACAGGTCAGACCCTTTTTGAACCAAGTCCTTCAGAGCACCCTGTGGATGAGTCCCCCAAGCTCAGTGGGACATGGAACAGGGTGCTGTGGGCCCTGCCTGTGTTGCCTGCTCCCCCCATGCCCTCCATTTCTGAGCCAGACCAGAGCTGGAGCCGCCCTAAGAGGCAAGAGTTTGGGAACAGCTGTGGAGCAGCTGCCGGGGCCAGTGCAGGGGCTGGGGCTGTAGCAGGCTCCCCGAAAGCAGCTCAGCTGGCTTTGGGGGTGGATAGGGTGGGACCCTGCTCGGGGACATGGTGGGAGCCCTAAGCCTGCCACTGCCAGGCTTTGTTCTCAGAGCAGTGCTGTCACGGCCCCTCCCCAGGCTCCACCTCCGCAGCCCACCCGAGACCCTCCCTCCGTTGCCTGTGCACAAGCTCCTCACATGGTGAGCAAAGCTGGTGGGCAACAGCTGCTCTCTACAAAAAAAGCAGAGGCACCTTGGGTGGTAGAAGAATAATCAGTAGGGACAAGAGACAACAGGGCGCCAGTCAGAAGGGGCTGAGCCCCCAGCAGGGCTAGGCCTTGACAGCAGCACAAGGGAAAACCTTGTCTCTCGTTTGGGCTGCAGCACCATGGTCCTGCCCTAGCCCTGTTCCAAGACCAGGTACCCTGGGGCTGAGCTGGCACAACCTGTTCCCAGGCTGCACTACCCCAGCAAGCTCTGCCCCGCATGGCTGCCTCCCCCCTGCCCCTTTCCTGCCCTACACTCATGGGTTGATGTCCCAGTTGAGCCAGGGACAGCAGATGCTCACATGGGGCTGTGGTGACCTCACCTTCCTCAGTGCTTCCCCTGATCTTGTCCGCGCAGCTGGGACTCACACCCAGGCACTTACACATCCTTGCTGGTCCTGGCCCTGCCAGGCAGGCCCCAGCTCTGTCCTGCTGGTCCTTGGTGTGACCATCCCACCACCCACATCTGCCTTAGCCTGAGCACTCCAGCCCGCTTCTATCACTCCCACTTTCCTCTACCCAGCATTGATGAGGTTTTGCACTCCCGCAGCTGGCACTGGGGAGATGTGGCACTGCAGCCAGAGGCCAGCTCTGAGGGGACCAATGACCGTTCCAGCTGCCCGTGGAGCAGGAGGAGTGACTCTTCCCACACCAGCTGCCCCTGAGCCCGTTCCAGCCAGCCAGAGGTGCTGGCGCAGCCTTGCACCCATCCTCCGGGACAGCAGCTGCACAGCATGAGCAAAGCCTTGGCTGCTCTACATGGGAGTGCACCCAGAGCTGCCACACAGGGCACAGATGTGCCCTCTGACTTCTTGTCCCCTGCACAAGACTTGGGGCTAGGGCCCAGTGGAACTGGAAGACATCACAAGGTAGGCAGAGATCCCCTGCATGATCTGATCACTGCCCCTTTTCCCCTTGCTGCAATGTTACACCACACCCACCCCCCAACCCCAATTAATTACCACCTCCACTGTTTGCTGGCCCTGACTGTTAGTAAGACAGAGGCATGACCCAGGTGACACCAGGGGTTCAGCTCAGGCTGAGGAGGAGAAATCCAAGCAAAGATTTTCCCCAGAAAGTTGGAAGGAGCTGAGTCAGGCCCCTGGGGGGAGAAGGGCAAGGGCTGAGTGTGACCTTCCCAGCTGGCCGCACCTCACTCGGCAAAACTGCAATGCTGGAGTCAGTCAGCACTTGCAGAGAAGTGTTTATTAAAGGCACTAAAAGCACCATGGCTACAGCAGCAGCAGCCTGACTGGAGAGTGTGGGTTTGGGGGAGGCATTTACCAGCCCAGGACAGCAGTGGCAGAGCACTCTTTGGTAGGAAGCCATGGCCAAGCCTTAGAGGAACCCACTGGCTGGCCAGCCTAGTACCAGCACACGCTGGGACAGGTTGCACACAGCCAGTTCCACAGCACAGCTGAGCTAGGCATGCTGCTGCACAACAGCCCCAGAGGAGCAGCAGACCAGCTGTGTGGGGAAAAGGAAGCACAGACCCTCCATGGCACACAGCTGGGGGAGGAAGCCATGGCAGCAGTGTTTGCAGAGGGGCTAGGGGGTGCTGGGGAGCAGAGCTGGGTCCCCAGCTCCACATGATAAGCATGCAGCAGGGTTAGTAGGGAGAGCTTAGCAGGGGGCAGGTCCTCACCCACTCCGAGATGTGCTGGGAGCATTCTTGCCCTGGCACAGAGCTGCCAGGCAGCCAGGCCCCAGCCAAGCAAGGAAGCAGCCCTGCTGTGCCAGAACCTCCTGGACTCCAGACTCAGCATGGCCATGATCACTATACTGTGTGGCTTGGGGGCAGGAGACCCATGCAATGTCTCCTTCCTGGGGGTCCTAGGGCCAGTCACAGGGCACAGAAGCAGCCACTCAGCTAAAAGGGGCTCTGAACCCAGCACTGCCTCCAGCTTGAGCTGGGCCAGGAGCTGCCAGGAAAGAGGCAAGAGCAAAAGGAGAGGGTGAAGGCCCAGCCTGGCAGGGTCAGGGGGAGAGGAACATGCAGGGCCAGGGGCACATGTGGGCACAGATGAACTCCTGCCCCTCACACATGAGAGAAAGCGTGGCTCTTGCAGAGCGGCTTGTCTTTCTTAGAGTAGAATGTCTTCCCTTCGAGGTTGGTCTGGCAGATCTGGGGAGGAAAGCACAGGCAGTCAAGGGCAAGGCAATCTGAGCCAGCCCCAGAGCTCCACTCTCTCCCCAAGCCCAAAACTGCTGTCACAGGATGCCATGGAGCAGGAGGTTCAGGGCAGGGTCTTGAGCCACCAGCAGAGCCAAGTGGGGAAAATCTCACAGCAGTAGGGATGCAGTGCTGCTGGTGTACCCCACACAAAGCACGAGTGCCAGGGAGAGCTCAGGACTCCACCAGCAGCTGGGGAGGGAGGTACAGGGCTCACCGCGCAGACGAAGCAAGTGTCGTGCCAGCTGAACCCCAGTGCCTCCAGGAAGCGGTCCCCAGCATCGATCTTGAAGTCACAGCCGCGGCACTTGGTGCCAAACATCTTCTCGTAGTCTGTGGGCAGAGGCAGAGCCCACGTCAGCATTTTACCTGCTCTGCTGCCCCTTGTCCCAGGGGAGCAGGGCAGCATGCAGCACAGCTAGGATCCCACAGGCACAGCCTAGGGACAACTCGCTGCCAGCCCTGGGGCAAGGATGCCCAAGACACCCTGCTGTGCCTGTGTGTGCAGGGTGGCTGCAGTGAGGAGGCAAACCTCATCTCCCAAGATGCAGCACTTGCCTTTGATATACATCCTCCGTTATTGCCATGGCAACATGTAAGCAATGGTACTACCTAGTGGCAGCAGGATAGGACCAGGAATGAGGTCCCAGGCTGTAAGGGGCAGGGAGGATCCCTGTATTCCCCATGGCCCAGGAAAAGTTACGGAATGCAGGGCAGCTTACCACCCCTCATCCCTGTGGGCAGCTACTGAGCCCTGAGAACATCCCAGGGCCATGCAGAGTGGCACACAGGGTCCTTGATCCTACCTCTCTCACAGTAGGGTTGTCCCTCCTCCATGTAGAAGGCACGGTTACGGATGGGAGTTTTGCAGGCAGCGCACGTGAAACACTGCACATGCCAGGTCATCTTCAGCGCGTGCATGACCTCCTGGAGGGGAACCACTGTCAGCCAGGAGTATGACGACCCTGTGCCGTGAAGGAACACCACCCAGCACAGAAAGGGACACGGGATCCCGGGGGATGGGATCAGCATGGGAAGGGATAGAGCCAGGGACACGTAGACAAGCAGGGAGCAAGGACAGGAGGTGTGGGGCAGGCTGAAGGACACTCACGCCGGTGATCTTCTTCTTGCACTTGGCACAGCAGGGAGCATAACGTGTGTCATAGCACTTGGGGCAGAAGATGGAGCCTTTCTCCTCAAAGAAGCCGCCCTCATCCAGCATCTTCCTGCACTGGCAGCAGGTGAACTCCTCAGGGTGGTAATAATGTCCCAGTGCCACCAGGTACCGTCCCCTGTGCAGGACAGAGCCACATCAGCCACACCAGGGCCCAGGACACTGGTGTGGTGGCAGTGGCAGTGACCAGGGCTCACCTGATGACCTTGTTGCACTTGTAGCAGAGGGGTGTGCGGCCGGGCCCTTCAGGGGTCTGCTGCGCTGCCTGCATGATGGAGCTGCGATTCTGCATGGGGGTCAGCGTGGCCGGCTGGCTGTGCTTGCTCACCACCGTGCTGGTCTTGTCTGGGGCATAGCGCTCGGCAAATGAGGGGTCCACAGCCCAGGGTGGGCGGCTGACAGGGCCAGGGGTGGCAGTGGGGGTCCTGGGGGCTGCACATACACACAAGTCTCCACGGTGGTGCTGCTGATTACTTGGCAACCCCCTCCCAGCACATGTGACTGGGCAAGCAGCATCCTCTGGCACCCCCACCCCCTCTCCCCCCTGAGCAGAGGGAAAATGTTTTGCTCACCCAGTCCTGGCTCAGTCTTCATCACTGCTCCTGGAGCTGGTTCCAGCATGGAGACCTGGCTACAGAACAAGCAGTTAACCCAGCCTGTCCTGCTCACCCTCACTGCCCATCAGGCCTGTGTGTGCAGGCAGGACCCCCCACCAGCCCCCCAACAAGCAGGCAGGAGCTGGCCAAGCCCCCATGCCCAGTTGGTAGTTGGTTTGGTGAAGGGGTATAAGCCAAGCACCTTCAGCCCTGTAAAGACACAGCAGTACCTCTGGGATCTCTGGAACCCATTGTGGTGGTCCAGGAAGTAGTGGGAAGAAGCACAGGCTTGCTGGGGTTCCACACCCAGCTCTGGGATGATCCAGACTGACCAGGGACCCCAGATGCCTGGTCATACATTGTCATCAACCCCAGCCTCATCAGGGTGCAGAGAGGTGGACCTCACCTACCATGGGGAGCCTTGGGGTCCAGCTCCAGAAGAGACAAGGACAGGCAGGGCTCCACCACCTCTACAAGCTAGGTTTTGGAAGGAACAAGGTCTGTGACCCCAGCAGGCTGCCTGCTCTGAGCTTGGAAGCAGGCAGGGCAAGCAGGGTCAGAGAGGCACAGCCCACCCGAAAGAAGGGACAGGGATAGAGGGAGAGCCAGTGGCTCTGTGCCTCTCTAGAGCAAAGACAAGAAGGACACAGCTGCAAAACCAAAAGCATTTATTTGTGGCAGAGTAAAGCCGGCAGAGCTGGGACTGAGCAGTCACGGGGCCAGGGCAGCAGGTATCACAGAGATGCAAAGGCAAAAAAAAAGGAGTGATGTTCACCACCCTTGCCCAGCTGCACAGGGCAAGGAATGCCCCTTCCTCCAGCCCTGACTCCCTTCCCTGCTCACACACAAGGAGAAGCCAGCAACACTCACCCAGTTCTGCCTGATCACTCAGCAGCCCCATACCAGGCCCAAGGGACACTGGTCCCCAAGTCCAGACATCATCCAAACATCACAACACACCCGAGCAAGGTTTTACTAGTGCCACCGGTCACCCGCAACCTGCTGTGTCCAGGACAACATGGTGCAGCTTGACAACCCCAGCATGGTGTCAGCAGTGCCCAGAGGATGCTGCCCAGGACATGCAGCCTGTGTGCAGCTCCGGCTGCCACCTTGGTGCACTTTCCTTACCTGGACTTTTTAACAAACACATCATCATGATCCTCCACTGAAAGCAGCAGGACAGAGAGGAGAAAGGGTCAGCCTGTGGCAATGAGGCCCAGAGACAGCAGGAAGGAAAGTAAAAGGAAGAAAACCGACCTCTCCTCCCACCACCCTCCTGCCCCTGTGCACAGCCCTGCCCAGTCACAGGGCAGAGCATAGCCCAGCCAAGCACCACCATGAGCCCATGCCCAACTCTGGGCAGCACTCCTGGCTCTGCCTCCCTAAACAATTGACTTGGGTACAAAATCAAGTCCCTGGTGGCACATCACCCCAGAACCTCTACTGAGTTCTGGCTACCCCAGCAAGGTCAGGCACCCCCAGGCAGCACTGAACCCTGTGGGAACTTACTGCCATCTGTGCCCGTCAGGCGTGCCAGTTTGCGGAAGGAGCGGGACTGGGAGGTCCCGGTGCGGGGCTGCCAGTCCTCAGCATCCTCTACCAGCCTCAATTTCCCGGGGTCACACACTGGGGTGCTGGGGGGCTCCAGAGGCTGCGGGGGCTGCCTGCGAGTGACAGAGGGCAGGTGCTCAGATGGCACCATGCACAGACCCTGCCTGGGCACAGGGCAGCATTCCCAAAGATGCCCTTGCACACTCTGAGCCCCCACTGCCAGACCCCAGCACTCACCACTGCTCACCCGTGCCCCAGCTGGACCCATGGGCATCCCTGTGGCATCAGAAAAAAAAGCAGCACGAAGGTCAATTATTGACCCAGGGCTCAGCCTCTCCCTCCCGGATGCACCCCAAGCCCCTCAGTGGCATAAGCCTCACGAATAAGCCAGAACCAGTTGCTTCAGAACAGCCTTGCAGCCATCCCACAGCCCCACAGGACATCATGCCTCAGGCCGGGCCCAGCACCTCCCAACACACTCAGCAAGGTGTTGCCAGGGCCCACAGCTGCTTCTACCCGCTATGTCCAGGGCACCATGCTGCTGTTTGTCCTCCTCAGTTCAGTGACAGCAGTGCCCAGAGTGTTCTGCCCAGCACACATGGCACAGACACAGCCGAGTGTAGGGACAACCCATTTGGGTTAGACTGGGTGCCTGGGCAGGAGTCTCCTGAGGTGAAGGTCAGAGCAGCAGGTAAGCGCTGGTGGTGCCTGTCATGGGGCAAGTGCAGGGTGGGCTCTGTGGCCCCACCAGGAGCTCGGCTCTGGGGAAAGGAAAGAGAGAAGACAGAGGAGGAGGAAGAGATAAAAAACAGGGTAAAGAACTTCCCCAGAGTCTCTGCAATCAGCAAGTGCAAGCCAGCTGGCAACACTCACCCAGATGTACCCAACTGCCCAGGCTCACAAGACCTAGTGTCCCAGGCCCAGGTGTTGCCCAGAAAAACCCCACACCAATAAGCCATATTTTCCCCAGTGGCATCAGCCTCTTTTGGCCCATTTGCCAGATGACAAGATGAAGGTTCTCTTCCCCAGATCACAGCCAGCAGTGCCCAAAGGCCTGCCCAGGACGTGCAGTGCACAACTCCTGCTGCCACCCTGGCACTCCCCTTACCTGGGCTTTTTAGCAACCTCATCTTCATGTTCCTCTACTGAGAGCAGGAGAGAATGGAGACAGCGTCAGTCTGTGCTCACTGAGGCCCAGAGACAGTAGGAAGGAAAGTAAAAGGAGGAAAGCCGACCTATCCTCCCACCACCCTCCTGCCCCTGTGCACAGCCCTGCCCAGCTATGAGGCAGAGCACAGCCCAGCCCAGTGGCACCACCACAAGCCCACACAAAGCACTGGGCAGCACCACTGGCTCAGCCTCCCCAGAGTAGTCACACAGGGCCAAAGCCAAGGACTTTGCTGCCACTTCACCCCACAGCCTCTATCAGGCATTGTGCCCTGGCCAAGACAGGCACCCTGGGCAGTCAGGCTCCAGGCCCTGTGGGAACTTACTGCTGTCTGCCCCCACCAACTGGGCCAGTTTGCGGAAGGAGCGGGACTGGGAGTTCCAAACGCTGGGCTGCCAGTCCTCAGCATCCTCTATCAGCCGCAGCTTCTCAGGGTCACACACTGGGGTGCTGGGGGGCTCCAGAGGCTGCGGGGGCTGCCTGCGAGTGACAGAGGGCAGGTGCTCAGATGGCACCATGCACAGACCCTGCCTGGGCACAGGGCAGCATTCCCAAAGATGCCCTTGCACACTCTGAGCCCCCACTGCCAGACCCCAGCACTCACCACTGCTCACCCGTGCCCCAGCTGGACCCATGGGCATCCCTGTGGCATCAGAAAAAAAAGCAGCACGAAGGTCAATTATTGACCCAGGGCTCAGCCTCTCCCTCCCGGATGCACCCCAAGCCCCTCAGTGGCATAAGCCTCACGAATAAGCCAGAACCAGTTGCTTCAGAACAGCCTTGCAGCCATCCCACAGCCCCACAGGACATCATGCCTCAGGCCGGGCCCAGCACCTCCCAACACACTCAGCAAGGTGTTGCCAGGGCCCACAGCTGCTTCTACCCGCTATGTCCAGGGCACCATGCTGCTGTTTGTCCTCCTCAGTTCAGTGACAGCAGTGCCCAGAGCGTCCTGCCCAGCACACCTGGCACAGACAGCCGAGTGTGGGGACCATTTTGGGACAGCCTGCCTAGCAGGCACCTCTTGAGGTGACGGTCAGAGAAGCCGGTGAGTGCTGGTGGTGCCTGTCATGGGGCAAGTGCAGGGTGGGCTCTGTGGCCACACCAGCAGCTTAGCTCTGGGGAGAGGGAGAAGATACAGGAGGAGAAGGAAAGAGAAAAAGCATCAACAGGGCAATGAGCTGCCCAGACTCACTGCAGACAGCAAGTATAACTAGCCAATGGGCTGAGCCCTGAATGGGCACCCCAAAGGGCTCCTGCTGCCGTCCCAGCGCATGCTCCCCTTACCTGGGCTTTCTAACAAGCTCATCCTCGTGATCCTCCACTGAGAGCAGCATGAGAGAAAGGAAACAGGGTCAGTCTGTGGTGACTGAGGCCCAGAGAAAGCAGGAAGGGAAGGAAAAGGAGGAAAACGGACCTCTCCTCCCACTGCCCTCCTGCCCGGCCTTGGGGCAGAACACAGCCCAGCCCCGTGGAACCACCACGAGCCCACACACAGCCCTGGGCAGAAACCCTGGCCCAGCTTCCCCAGAGTGGCCACACAGGGCCAAAACCAACAGTCTGGTGCCATGATGCACCATTTCCTTCATTTGATTCCAGTTGCCCTGGCAAAGATTGGCACCACCAGGCAGCCCTGGGCCCTGCGGAAACTTACTGCCATCTGTGCCCGTCAGCCGCGCCAGTTTGCGGAAGGAGCGGGACTGGGAGATCCCAGTGCGGGGCTGCCAGTCCTCGGCATCCTCTATCAGCCGCAACTTCTCAGGGTCAAATACTGGGGTACTGGGGGGCTCCAGCAGCTGTGGGGGCTGCCTGCGAGTGACAGAGTCCTCTGTCAAATCTGAGAGATCCCCACCCACATCAGCACCTACCAGGGGATGCCCCACTCCTCCCCTGGCATAGAACCACAGCAAACCAGCATCTGAGACTCCACACAGTGGACTTACTTCCCACACCCCCTACTCCCCCACACAGGAAAAGCCTATTAAGGACTGACTCAGGCTACACCACCCTTCCTGGCCTTCTGAAACTGGTCTTAATGGTCAGGAGGCAAGACGACAGGGCAAGAATAAGTCACGGTAAAAAAAACCCCACTGTTAGGAAAGTTGCATGAGAGCCTCCCAAACACCTAAGGTGCTTGTGGCAGCACCATCCAACTCCTTGGCCCTGGGCACGGTGCCCAGTACAGCCCAGCAGCCCTCACCAAGACAAGCCACATCTCAGGAAGGAGGGAGGGGATCATGTGCAAGGCCACTCCCGGTCCCCAGCACCTAGCAGACAGGCAGTGCTCACCCTTCAGGCTAGGGACAGTTTGCTACCAGAAGTGTCCCACCCACATGGACAGAGCAGCCTGTGCTGCCTGTCCCCAGAGAATGGGGCACTAGCAGGGAAGAGGCAGGTCAGGGGCTGGGGGGAATAGAGAGAGCATGCAAAAGGCTTACTGACTTGTCAGGGCTCAGCACCTGTAGGGAAGAGGGAAAGAGAAAAGGAAGAGAAAAAGAAAGAAAAAGGAAGGTGAAATTAGACCCACAGCACCTGAGAAGATTCCAGAGCTCACCTACGGCCTGCACCAGACCCCTACTCCCAAGACACATGCCCAGTTTGACCAGAGCTGGAGCATACTGGGATTCGGGGTCAGATGCCAACAGACCAGACCTTGCCTGCTTCAGTCCCCTAAAACAGACCTGTGTCTCCAGGGTAGCCAATGCTGCATTCCTCCCATTGCCCAGTGTCAGGGCACCACAGCAGCTCAGTAGGATGGGCAGGGACTAGCAGCCTCTGCACACATGGCAGCTGGGTGGGCAGCCTGCATAGGCTTCTTCCCTGCAAGCAGGGTGAGGACAGTGCCATGCCCAGCCCATCTGAGCAGCAGGGGGACCAAGAGACCCCCAGGCAGGTGGTGGCTGGCGGCCACAACACAGCTACTATTCCCCTGTCACCGCAGACATCAGCAAGTGTCCTGCTACAGTCACTTTGCCACACCCCACAGGACTTCCCACAGGCTGACATGTCCCCAAGCTAGGGACCAGCATCTACATGGCCGTAGTCCCTCACATGTGAAAATCCTGTTGTGCCACCTCAGCACCAGTCGTCAGGAGACTCCAGCATGGGCACTGTTGCCCACTCCCACCCACAGGTGCCTGGCATGCAAGGTGCAGCAGGGCCAGGCAGCAGGCTCCCCCCGATCCCCGGGGAGCAGGATGGACAGCAACATACCCATTGTGCTGAGGGGTGGAGGTGGGCGCCAGGGGTGTGTACGTCACAGGTTTCGTCACCAGCCCAGGCCGTGGGTTTGGAGGTGAGCTGGCCCCAAAGGGACGAGCTGTTTTGTTGAGGGCGGTGCTGGGAGCGAAGTTATATTTCAGGGGTTCAGAGCAGGGGAGTGAGTCCTGAGCAAGACAAAACACACAGACACACACATCAAGCAGCATGCAAGGGGCAGCCCGGGGCCAGGCAGCACAGCAGGCAGCAGATGGAAAAGCCAGACAGCACATGCACCTCAGACACTGGGCTGTGCTAGGCTGGTACCTCTCTTCACAGGGCACTGAGCCGAACAAAAGCAGGTCACAAGCCTGGCCCAAGGATCACTGCAGGATTAGCAAGTGGCCCAGATCTCGCTGATGCCCACGGCAGGATGGTGCACGCACACGCCATTGCTGAACACATGCAGGTGGCTTCTGTCCAGGAGCCACAGGTGACCAGCCCCAGCCCCGTCTCCCTTTGCCAGGGCACTCCCCAACAATAGTAATCATGGGGCCCTAAGGCTGTGCTGTGGCTGCCACACCTCCTCCCAGCATCAGCCCTTCTGCACCCCTGCCTGCACCCAGCACTGGGGAAGGGGGCACAGGCAGGCAGCAGCTGGGGGCTGGACACAGGCTGGGCAGACTCCCTCCCTCCAATCCCCTGTGGTGTCAGGGGTCAAATCTGCAATTCCATCAGGGAGTTTTCCAGCCCTCCAAACACACTCCAGTTCACCAGAAGCTAAGTCCATTTGTCCATCTATATTCAGAGACTTCCCTTCCCAGTGATAAGGCTGAGCTGCTGCTGCAGCACAACGAACAGCACGTACCTTCTGTGGCTTCCCCAGGTGGTTCTGGGCTCTGCAAGAGAGAAGAAAGCTGGGCAGGTGCTGGAACCAGCCCAGCCACTGCTGGGATATTGGTACGCCAAGGATGCAGCACTGCCCCATGGCTCATAGGTGAAGGCCAGCAGTCAGGCTAAGGCTCATCCAGACAAGCCCCAGGGCCTGCCATGCTCCGAGCAAGGAGAGGTGATTCCAGGATACGGTGACACCAGGAAATGGCACCTGGCAGAGGGTCCTGGCTCTGTTCTAGCCACACCAGCACCTCAAGTTTGCAGGACCCATGATTCCTACCTGCTCAGGGTGAGGCTGAGCCTGTCCCCACAGGCACGGATCCTGTTCTGGGCCTCAATGTGTGTCATGGAACTGGTGCTCTCCCCATCGATGTACAGCACCCAGTCGCCCACTCCCACACCAGCCTGAGCCGCCTTCCCACCTGGTGTCAGCTGTAGACAGAGAGACAGTCAGAGAGAGCTGGGCTGGCCAAGTGGCAAGGCAGAAGCAGAGAGATGCCCTCACCCTCCCAAGAGCAGCAGTCTGCTGGTGCCAAGGCTCCCTTGTGCAAGGCCCAGCCTGGCACAGAACACTCATATGGGTCTGACCCAAGGGGAGGCAGGGACTCCCAGGTCACTCCCCATTTCCCAGCACATTGGCTCAGAGCAGCCACTTCCACTCTGCAGCAATGGAGTGCCCAGTGTTGTCCAAGAGCACTGCCCTGTCCCTGCCCTCTGACACAGCTGGAGGCCCTGCCAGCACCCCACAGTCCTGTCAACATCGCGCCAAACGGCGGAGTCAGTGCTGCCTTAGCCTTGGCAGGAGGCCCAGCCGCCCCTCAGAGGCATCCCCAAGTTCTTGGGGTGGGAACAGAGCACAATGAGTCAGGGCCCATCAAGCAGCCCACATCTCACTGCTAACCACAGGCATGTCCAGCCCTTCGCCTGGGGTGAGGAAGGGCACAGAGGAAGCATCCCCAAGGCACTCCCTATGTTCTCAACCCATTCCCCTCCCAGCAGACATTACCTCATCCCCACAGAGGAGTGGGAGTTCCCCAGGGGCAGGGAGACACCCTCTCCCACCCACGCTGTTCCCCAGACCTCACCCCGCTGGGACAGCCAGGAGCATGGCCATGGGCTGCCCAGCCACAGAGCCAGGGATGTGCCTTGTCCCCAGCACAGCTCCACATCATGGTGCTGAGAAGCAGAGGCTGCCCTTCCCTATTGTCTGTGATGCACAGTGAGCAGGACTCCGAATGCCTCACACAGCTCCCAGGCACTGACAGACAGACAGACAGATGTGGGCAGGCTACAGCCATTCCTGCTCCTCCAGCAAGGAAGAACTTGAGGCACTTGGACCCAGACCAAATATTTCCTCAAGTCCTGTTCGACATGAACATAAAAGGAGCGAGCCAGATTCCCAGCACCATCAGAGGGCTGAGAAATCCCTGCCGCTGAGTCCCAGCCCCTCCTTGCCCTTGCTCAGGGCCCATTTCATCCCAGAGCTGCTGTCCCTTTGCCTGAGCCATCTATGCAAGCCCAAACCTCTGGGCTGGACATGGTCTGGCTCTGCTTGGACATGCATATCTTCTCCAGTGCCTCCACGCTACCCATTGCCAGCTCCCCACCAGGAGGGTGCCCTGGGCAGCAAGTGGCACTGGCCTGTTTCTGACCATGCTGTTGCAAGCCCTGGCTTGCTGCCCTGGAGCACTGGGGAAGGTGCAGGGCAGCTGCATGGGCTTGGAGGCAGGAGTTGGGAGCTGCCTGGGAAGGGGAGAGCACAGCAGGCTGTCACACGACCACAACCAGCCTGCCCAGCAGCGCCATGCTGCCCTTGCCCCTCAGCACCGGTAGTTCAGGAAACCCCTCCAGCAGGTGCCAGCACTCCTGCCTTTTGCCCGGCCATGTTAACTAGCACTTCCTTCCTCTGCTCTCCACGCAGACAGTCCTTTGTTTTCCATGCCTCCACAATGGCACCCAGTGAGGTGCCCACAGCCGGGGCTCACCCCAGAGCATCATCTAGTACAGAGGGTATTGGGGTGTCTGCACAAGGGCCCAGGCAACATCTCCCAGCACCTTCCTGCCTGTGGCATCAAGGGCTGACCTCTCCTCTTCCCCAGCTAGCAGATGCTGGGATGGGCCACTGCAGCACCCAGCTCCCCAGCTGCCAGCCCCTACCCTGGCTTGACCACAAGCAGCTCAGGACTACAGTCTCCCAGCCTGTCTAGCCAAGGCATCAGCACAACAGCAGGACCCCTGTACAGAGGGCCAGGGCAGCACCTCTTTTGGGCAATCACTAAGCTCAAGCAGCCTCACAGATTATCCACTAGTGTCACAGTGATGGATGCAGCCAAGAGCTAAGGCACAGACCAGTGCTTTCTCCCTGCACTCCCAATCACCACAGAGCAGGACTCTACTGCAGCCTGCAAAGCTGAGGCAGGATGTGTCCAGCCCCCTCCAGCAGCCCCAGGCCTAGCACAACAGCCTGCCCTACTGCTCAATGCAAGCCAAGCCAAGCACAGCAATGTGCTCTGGGCAGGAGCTTTATAAGGCTGGGGATGACTTCAGAGCAGCACAGGGTCACTCCTTCCTATCAGAGCCCACTGCCCCACCATGCAGCCCAGCACTGGCAGAGAGCACACCCTAAGCCGGCTACATCCCCTGGGAACGTCCTCACTGCCTCTGCCTGCCCTGCCCCAGACGGCAGTGCTGACCTGCTGGCACAGCGGGGGCCATTGCTTCATGAGGCCCCTGCCCTGGAAGGCTCCTCCATCCAACCAGACCCTTTGTTAAGTACTGGCTTGCAGCCAAGAGAAACATTTTTTAGAGAATAAACTTGCTGAAGCCATTCCTGTGTGCTCAGCAGAGATCAGCAGGCCCTGGGGCAGTAATACTGGTGACTCCAGCCTTGGACAGTGTTCTCGGGGTCCATGCTCCATACAGGGGTGCTGCAGGGACCCCTGCCCTTCAGGACAGGCGCACAGTGCTGGGGCAGGCCCCCACACAGAGCTCAGTGCCACAAGTAAATCTGCCCTTTGAGAAGCAGCTTCAGTGCCAGCTGCCCGAGCGTCAGACGCCTTCACATTCCAAGGCTTATAAGGCAATTGCATGGCCAGAGCTGTGGCCAGCACCCACCCACCCAGGGGAAAGGGCCACCCAGGGACAGGGGTCAGACCTGTCATGGGAGAGCACTGCACTGGGAGAAGCTCATATCAGGTGCCTCAGCCACAACCAGCCAGAGCACACTGGAGAAACTAGATGGTTTTGTGGAGGGAGTCACATCCCATTGCAGGCAGCGGCGCAGGCTTCCTCTCCTCTCTGCCCATTTCAGAAGCCAGATCAGGTGAGGAGCTAGGAGCTGTGCAGCAGGATGGTGAGCAGAGGGGCACAAGCCCAGTCCCAGGATGCTGAGCCCAGCATGAGGGTGAGGATCAGGAGGCCAGCCCCAAAGCTTGCAGATGGTGAAAGCAGCTCCCCTCCCCCTGTGGTGGGCATGGTCCGGAAGGGGCCTCTCCAGTCCCACCAGCAGCCAGAATGACTCTGCAGAGACTGCAGCGTTTCACATCTCTGCTGCGGTCTGCTGCCCGGAACACCCCCAAGCCGGGCTGCAGCTGATAAGGCACCAAGGAGGCTACATGGAGCCAGGAAGGGCAGGACGCAGCACTCCTTGGGTCCTGGCTCATCTACACCTCCTATATGGCTCTTCCTCAGCAACCTAGATGCAATCGCTCTAACTTCCCACCTACAGAAGCAGGAGGAAGGATGGGTGTCACTGGTTTCAGCTTCACTTACCCTGGAGATGGAGAGTGGCATGCTGAAATCCTTCCCTCCCTGCAGCCTGAATCCCCAGGGTGCCGGCCCATTCAGCATCACTTTGTAGGACTCCATGTCGCCCATCTCTGCAAGGAAAGAGGGTGTGATCCTGGAGTAGAGGTATATAGGAACAATGCAGGGAGCTGTTTAGAAGGGGGCCTGGCACCTTGAAGGACCAAGCAGAAGAAAACAGGTCACATTTCCAGCAGTAACTCCACCCTGACCATCCTACACTGTGGTTAGAGATGCACCCCAAATCCATCAGCAACTCCTCCAACAGCATCAGAGCTGAGGGGCCCAGGGTAACACTGATTAGCGCAAGAGAGCCAGGCACAACCCCACTGCCACCCACAGCAGAGGGTGCATAGGTCCCAATTGTTCTCTCCCTAATGAAGGATGTGCTCTACCTCACAGCACCCTAGAAACTTAAGTTGCTGAAAGCTGAGACCATTTCAGACCACAGAGAAGCAACAGCAAATACAGAAGAACTTCTTGGTGAATTAACAGCAGCAGCACAGGAACCGCACGATGCCACCCGAGGTGCCTGGCAGAGCAGCCAGGCTGGCACTCTGGCAGCTGGCTGAGCAGATGCTACCTGGGAGCGAGTCCATTTCCGCGCAAAGAGTCGGGGCTTGGGCGGGGAGGGAATCCCGGCACTCCCCTGCCCGCCAGGGCCACGCTGACAGCTGTCAGCCCGCCAAAGGCTCCGGGCAGATGTGCCAGCCCCAGCCTTCTGGCCATCCCCATCTGCAAGTAGCCACCAGGCCCCTGCAAAGCTCCCCTGGACCTTCCTTCAAATGCTGCCAGGTATGGGATAGGACCAGCTCCGGAGACCCCGAGGTCCTCCCCACCCCTCGCATGGGATGGCGGGCTCGCAGCTAGAAGGCGGTGGAGGCTGCGGGGCCGGGGGCCAGCGTGCCCCCGCTCTCCCGGGCCGGTACGGGCTATATAAGGCGTGTAAGACGACACCAGCCCGTTCCCCGCTCGGGAGGGCCGGGGGAAGGCTGCGTGTCAGGCATACCCGGCAGCCGCGCAAGCCCCGGCGAGGCACCGGTACCGGAGCAGCAAGCAGCCCCTCGCAGAGCTGGACTAGGGGGGAGTCCCCAGCAGCCACTGATCCTCCGACTCCCAAAGGGCCGCCCTCCTTAGCCCAGTCCACACAGCCTCCATTCCCCAGGGTCGCGAATCTCAGCCCTGCCCCTCGAGGCCTCCAGCCTTGCCCCACGGCGACGCCGGCCCTAAGCCCAGCCCCGTCCCACACAGGCCCGACCCCGACTAACTGCATTCCTCCAGCCCCAGGCCTCAGCCCTGCACCGCTCGTACCCCGCCCCGCCCGGCAGAAGAGGGAGACCTCCCAGCCCTACCTTGGCCCGGTCCTTCCGCACTCACTCACTCACTCACTCACTCACTCACTCACTCACTCACTCACTCACTCACTCACCCGCCCGCAGCCGGCCGGGTCCCCAGCAGAGCGGAGCGGGCGGCGCCGCAGCAGAGTGTGGAGCAAAGCTTGCGAACGCGGGACTCGAACTCGAGCACCACCCCTAACCCCCCCGGCCCCATCTTATATAGGACCGAGCGGGGGTGGAGCTGGCGGGCGTCTCGACCAATCACCGGCGTGCGCCTGCCTGGCGGGGCGGCCACGGCAGCGCCCCTGGCGGAGAGGCGCCGGCTGTCCTGCCCGGCACCGACCACCGACTACCGCCCGCCCCCGCACCACCCGCACAGCCGAGTCCGGCCGAGCTGTTTATTCACCGCGCCCCACCCGGCCCGGGCTCAGGCCCAGTCCCGCGATCCGAGTGTCTCTCGGCTGAGCAGCCGCACGAGTTTGGCCCGGAGGTTTCTCTGGGGCTTCTGCCCGGGGCGCCCTGGCTGCGCCTCCCCGCGGCCCCAGCACTGCTCCGGGGAATGGGAGCTGACCAGCGGGAGCTGGGCTAAGGAGGCCCGGTTGTCATAGAGGGGATCCGCCTCGTTACTGTGGCCTTCGGGGGCCTGTCGACACCCCAGCTCCCACTGCCTTTGCCCTTGCTCTTCCTCCTCCTCCTCTGCCCTAGCTGGACCCAGCTCCGTGGTGAAGATGTTCTCATAGAGATGCTCCGGGGGTAGCTTCCCCACGTCCCAGGGCTCACTGGAGACCAGCCGCCCTGCTGTGAAGAGGGGCTGCTGACCCCGGGCGATGGAGGCATAGACGATGGGCCCTGTGCCCTCTGGCTCAGGGAAGGGGAGGAGGCTGGTGGGAGTGTGGGAAGCAGGCTGTGCCCCTCCCAGGGGTGGGCTGGGCTGGGGCTCCACGGCCCCTGGGCCCCAGGACTGGGCCTCGATTCGCTGCGCAGAGAGCTGGAAGTCTGAGACACAGAAGAGCTGGGGATCCAAGGCATCCTTGCCCTGCTGCTGCTGGCAGGTGATGGCAGTAGCCACAGCCCGACAGAGCTCAAGGGCCCGGGGGGTGCTGAAGGTGAAGGTGCCTTCACCAGAGTTGCTTCGACGGCCAGCCTCGAAAGAGAAGAGAGTCTGTGGGGCCAGAGGACAGGGTGAGGGGAGAGCACCTGGCTCTGGGCAGCCAGCAGCCTCAAGGAGGGAGGGGGACACGCACCTGTTCCTGGCCAAATTTGCGGAGGAAGGAGTAGGGCCAGGTGAGCAGGGGCTGGTGGGATTGTGGGTCCTTCAGCGTCAGGCTCTGGGGAAGGGCTGAGAGCAGATAGTGCCCATGGAGGCCACAGCGGGTGGCTGCATCTGTTTGGACCACCAGCACTGGGAATTCGGTCACTACAGGAGCAGAGCAAGATGAAGTTCAGCACCACAGTGCTGGGCTGGAGCCCACCTCATCTCTATCCGCTGCCCCTGCACTTACAGTCCTGCCAGGAGGAGTAGAGGGAGTTCTCCTCCATGGGGACAGCAGGGCTGGACTGGGTCTTGGCTCTGCTCTGCTCTGTCTCCTTTGAACCCTGAAACAGAGGTATGCGAGTGTTATCTGCTGGGCCAGGGGAGAACAAGCCCCCCTGCCTGCCCTCACACCCTGGAGCTGCCCCCCTCAAGGAACCCAGGAGAGGTCCCCACCATGCTGGACCCCCCCTACCTGAAAGGCCAGCTGGCAGAGCTGGGCAATCCATTCATCCCGCTGCTCAGCTGCCAGCACATAGCTCTTCTCTGTGGTGTTGAGGTAGAAAGCAGAAGTAGCTTTAGGGCAGTTCTTGGTGCCCGCTGGGCCCACAGAGACACAGTCTGAGAGGCGGATCACCCGGCGGACACAGCGCCGCAGGGAGGTCTTCTCCAGCACTGTGCCATCATCCCGCACCTCGAACTTCTCCATGCGGGCCACACCAGAGGGACTGGCAGCGAAGAGCTGGGCTCGCATCTTCCTCCAGGACCTCTAGGGTGTGGAAAGGTCAGAGGCAAGTGGAAAAAAAGGATAAGCAAAGAACTGTCTGCTATGTCTGCCTGATCCTACCCCCAACACGGGGCGGGTAGTGCTCAGAGCCATACAGGGCAGGAGGGAGCACAGGGGTGTCCTGGCTTGTGCCTGCCAGGCACTGCAAGAGGGCAGAGAAAGATGGGGCCAGCACAGACCCCAGGACTGTGAGAGAGGACTTGGTGGAGGGAAGGCCTTGCCCCGAGCAAGCTCGGCTTTGCTGGGTGAGTCACTCTCACTCCCAGCTCACTGAGCACCGGGTCCCGCTCTTTGTTCCCTGCTGCAAGTGCGAGCCTGCCGCTGCTGCAGCTGAGCTCTTGAGCTGCTCTTAGGACAGACCCTGATGCAAATCAAAGCCATTTTGAGCTGCTGGGGCTTTTGGTGTCAGACTCACATCTGCTGAGCACCACCAGGCCCTGCAGCTTGCAGCCCGCTTCCTCCCAGGGGACACTCTGCAGCACCAGCACCTTCCCAACCTGTCATGAGATAGAGGGGGCATGTGCCCCACCTACCTCAAAAGCACAGCAGAGCCTCCCCCCTGCAGAAACCAGCTGCAGCCAAGTACCCAAAATAACCACCACCAGCAGCCCACCTGCCTCCCACACAGGCAGGGCCTGTGGACTTCAGCTCTGGTACTCAGCTCTTGTTCAGTGTGGAGGTCAGAGCCTGATGGCAGCCTGGCACACCCACTGAGACCCCTGCAGGCACACAGCTATCCCCATCCTGGCACAGGGGATACCACCAAGGCACAGCCAACATATGAGCAGGACGTGCTTCACCAACACCCATCTCACAGGTCCCTGAAGCTGGTTCAATCCTGCACAGACTTCTGCCATGTGACCCACACTGTGCTCAGAGGCCTGTGGCACTCAGTGCCCACACTGAAGGCCCAAAGCAGTAGGTCAAGCATCAAGGGGTGCCCTATAAGTGGCACTGGCACCCCAGAGTCAGGCTGATGGGGGGCTGGGAGCAGAGTTATCTCCCACGTGCTGCCCCAGCACCCTGCTCCCACACACACACCAGAGCTGTGCCTCAGTAACATGCCTTTATTGATTGCAAATCACATGGTGACCAGGTGGGAAGCACATGGATAAGTCCCCTTGGCTGCAGAGAGAGCCTTGCTCCTGCAGATGCAGAGCCCAGGACCCCCCAGCTCCCAAGGGGTCTGACTCGTCACCCCTTCCCACCTGTGGGCCTGGCCGCACATCTGGTGTCAGGACAGATCAGGGCAAACCCTGTACCCAACCCCACATCCACCCTTTACCTTTCCAAATTTGCTGTGCTGCACATAGAGGATCCCATCCTTCACTGGTCTCTCCATGAGCCCAGCACTGCCCTTGCAGCCAGGACAAAGATCGGTGACTCTGGCTACTAGCAGTGAAGAAAATGTGACTGCTGCTGCCAAAGCAACTGCATGGGGCAGACTTCCTTCTCTGAGAGACTTCCCCTTTCTTGTGTGTGGGATGAGGGGCAGAGGCTGGGCCATGGGAGGTGTCTGTCTGTCTGCCCTCCCCCTCACAGAAGAGCAGTGGGGCAGAACAGGCACAGACAGAGCACATGAAGCACCCAGGGACTGCCTGACACCAGCACAGGACAAGGCTCCTTGGCCCAGATGTACGTTTGGGGGATATGGGAACAGCCACCAGCCAAGGATGCATAAAACCAGTTATGGGAGATGGTTCTGGAGGAATGGAGGGGCTTTGGAAAGGAGTGACACAAAACCCTGGCCAAACCACTGTGGGGGGCTGGCAGGGGCAGCAGGTAGCCAGCCACAGACCAGTTGCCCCACCTGGGGCTTCCTCCCATCCTCAGGCACCACTACCTGCTTGCCCAACACGCTGCTGACATTAAGGGGATGTTGCAGCACAGCTCCACACATTTCCTCCCGGGGCAGGATCTTCATTAGGCTGAGCTGGCAACAGTGGCCAAATGACTGGAAAAGGGGTCACAACAGTACAAGACAGGCCTCTGGGCACTGCTCCTCCCCACACCAAGGCAGGGAAACACTGGGCAGCACACTCCCCAGGCTAGAAGTCCATGGAGCTGTGGGCCAGGTAGTCCTTGCGGCCAATGTTGCTGACTTGCTTGGTCTGCATGGCCTCCAGCTTGGGGCAGTCAGTGATGCGATGGCCCAGGCCACCACAGAAGGCGCAGCCCCGCTCACCTGCAACAGGAGGGAGGAGATCAGGGGAAACTGTGCCACACCAGGACACCAGCCCCCACACCTCAGAAGCAGAAGGGCTATTCTAGCATCTCCCTGATGTTGCCATAGGATCAGGCTGCCTGCTTGTCCTGGACCTGCCCCGGGAGCCAGGGGTGCTGTCTGCAGCCCAGCTCTCTCAGCAACCCCGTGGGAGGTCCCTGGGCCATCCTGGGTTCTCTCACCTCCAATGTCCAGCATGGTCTCATCCCCACAATGCAGCACCTGGAGCACAGGAGGCACCTTCTGCTTCGCCTCCAGGAGCAGGGCCTTCAGGTCCATCAGCACCGACTCATCTGGGATCAGAGGCATGGATCAGACAGAGCCTGAGCAAACATAGGGGGCACTGCCCCACAGGCCATCATACCACATCCCTGCTTGCTCAGGAGCATCCCCCTTGCCAAAAGGCAGCTCCATTGCCCAGCTGCCTCCTCCAGCTGCAGCCCCCTAAGCACACAGCCCCCAGCCCCATGCCATTTCTCACCGCAGGCCTTGTTGATGAAGGTGGTGGCAATGCCAGTGTTGCCCGAACGGCCCGTACGCCCGATACGGTGAACTGTGGAGAAAGGAATGGGATCAGGCCTGGGTGACCACAACATGACAGACTGTCCTTGCCCCCAGCCACTGCAGAGACAAGTGTAGCGCCTCACTGACATCTGCACCCACCCACCACGCCCTCATTGGTCCCCCATAGGCCCAGTCCTCACCATAGTTCTCAATCTCCTCTGGCATATCATAGTTGATGACGTGCTGAATGGCTGGGAAATCCAGGCCCTTGGAAGCAACATCAGTGGCAACCAGGACATCCTTCTTCCCATCCCGGAAGGCCTCGATAGCTTTTGTCCGTTCCTCCTGATCTGCAAAGGTCCAGCAGAAGATCAGCAAGAGCAGAGCCCCCTGTCCCACCTCCTGCAGGAATGAGTATGGCCTCAGAGTCCAGCATTGCTAAACTGCAGCTCCCTCACTGAGGCGGCCCACACAGCCTTTCCCCAGGTAAAGGAGACCAGGATCTATAATGTGTCTGTACCCTGCTACATAAAACACAGTGTTTGCTTCTGACACTGCCACAGCCCTTCCTCACACCATCACAAACTGGTGCAAGCTAAGACCTACCACAACCACATACTCCCTGACAGGAACAGGGTCACAAGAGCCACAGAAAAGCCCAGGCTTCCCCAAGACCCTCACAGACCTTTTCCTCCATGGATGGCCACAGCTTCCACACCCTTGAGCAGCAGGTACTCATGGATCGCGTCAACATCTGCCTTCTTCTCTGCAAAGATCAGCACCTGCAGCAGCACAAACATCCCGGAGGAGTTGCCTTCCTGTGGGCTGGCACCAGCACAACCCCCCCCCTCCCCAAGAATCCCACTCCCTCTTGCTGAGCAGAGCACACAGCAGCTCTGGGCCCAGGAGCTACTTGTACATGGAGCATGGATCATTTGTATTTGTACCCTGCACACAGCAGGAACTGCAGCATCATGGCTGTGTGCCCACTGCCAGCTTCACGTGTGCCTTGGAGCTGCCTGTGCCTGTGGTGCCCCAGAGCAGCTGGAGCACAGTACTCACGGGTGGCGGGGTCTTCTGGAGGCACTCCAGGAGGTACACCATCTTTGCCTCCTCTTTCACATACTCCACTTCCTAGGAACAAGCACAAAAGTGAGTCAGGCAGGCAACAGAGAAATCACCATTGCCTGATATTCTTTAAGCTCTTGGGAAGGAGGGTCACGAACCCCAGCACCCTAGCACAGAGTGCCCTCATGAACAGTGCTGGCATCCCAACATGGGCACAGGGGAGATTCCGGCTACCTCACCTGCACAACATCCAGGCTGGCAGCACCTGCTCGCCCAACGTTAATGGTGATGGGCTTCACGAGGGCACTCTTGGCAAAGTTCTGGATCTTCTTGGGCATTGTGGCACTGAAGAGGAGGGTCTGCCGCTGGCCCTGCACAGGGAACACAGTGCAGGCAAGGATTTAATAGTCACCCAACCAGGTGGGTGCAGAGATAGGATTGATCTTAAGGGTGCTCATATCATGCCACCTTAGTACCTTGAAGTAGGAGAAGATGGTTCGGATGTCTCCCTCAAAGCCCATATCAATCATTCTGTCAGCCTCATCCAAGGCCAAATAACGGCAGATGTCCAGGCTCACCATTTTCTTCTGCAGCAGGTCCATCAGACGGCCAGGAGTTGCCACCATCATGTGTACACCACTGTGGGATGAGAGAAGGCCATGATCAGGCACTCAGATTCCTTTCCCACACAGCGACACATAGGGAAGGTGTCCTCGTTTGAGAACCAAACCAATTTTTTTCAGTGATTTTACTTTTCAGCTCAGATTTTCTAACTCACTGCACTGTCTGAAGTCAGCAGCATGCAGTGTCTGCTTCTAGCAGTGATAACACCTTCTGTTTAGAGCTACTACCAAGGATTGGAATGCAGACCAAGGCCACTGCTAGAACTTGTGTCTCACATTGGGGGTGCAGAAAGTGAAAGGCCGCACCTGCAGGGAGGAGCAGACAGGACAGATGATGCCAAATTGATCCACGAGGTATTCCAGCCCATATACATCATACCCAGTATATAAAGCTCTGGGATCCAGAGGGTCTCTAAGCTAAGCTGGCAGGCTATGCAAGCTAGCTGGCTAAGTTGGTGGGCTAGGTTCTCAGCAAGGCTCTCGACCTGGGGTGTTGTTCATTGTTGTTCTTCCTCTCTTGAGGGGTTCTTCCCCTCAGAGCACCAAGGAGGACTCTGTCCACACTGCCTTCCATCCTGATTGGTGTGTTCCTGAACCCAGGGTCAGAATCCAGCTCCTGAACACATCTCCCATCTGCTGTGGGGCCCAGTCTGGGACTCTCCCTGTGCCAACTCCACAGCACCAGTGATGGTGACGGAATTACCATCAGGGGGTGGGTTCAGTACTGGTTTTGTACATATTCGTGTATATTCCATTATTTTAATTTTCATTAAAATTGTTCCAGTTTCCTTTTCTAATGGCTGAGTCTCCCTTATTCCTTTTCTCTTCCCCATTGGGGAGGGGAGTTAAAAGAGACCATGTTATCGGTCTGGGGGCTGCCCTGACCCTAAACTGTGACAGAAGATAATACCCACTTGGCACTTTGCCTTTGTCCCCACACCTGTCCAAAGCCATCTAACCTGAATGCCAGAAAACAGAGCACGGTTGCAGCTCTGTAATTGCCCCCAGAAGATCTTACTGTTTGATTGTGTCCATCTGCTCCTTGACAGACATGCCTCCAATGCAGAGGGCACAGCGCAGCGGGGGCAGGCCGTCCTCTTGCAGTAGGCGACAGTAGTACTCAATGATGCCGTGGGTCTGCCGGGCCAGCTCCCGCTGCGGAGACAACACTCACTCATTCCTACTTCTCCATGCAGGGAGGACCTGCGATTGCCACCGTATATCTGTGAAAGCTTCCCTCTACACCCGCACCCACAGGGCTCACCGAGGGACAGATGATGAGTCCATAGGGTCCTTCTCGCTTGGAAAAGGGCAGCCTCTTCTCCTGTTCCAGGCAGAACATGATCACTGGAAGGGTAAACACCAAGGTCTTCCCAGAGCCAGTGAATGCAATTCCAATCATGTCTCTTCCTGAGAGGCTGCCAGAGGAACACAGCTGATGATGAGGAGGAGCATCACCAAACAGCTCAGACCCCCAGGGCTGAGCAAGATGACAGGGGCACATCTGCCACCAGGGAAGAGTGCCCAGTTCATGCTACTGGGTGGGCTGCAGGGAGCAACGTCCCCCCTGGCCAGGGACAAAGTACTCACATGGTGGGGATTCCCTGGATCTGTATAGGTGTCGGCTGCTGGATTCCTTTTTTCTTCAGGCCCCTCAGGATAGCTGTCGGAGAACACAGGACGTGTATTCACAACCTGAAGCTTTCCCCCTCTCTCCCTCCTACTCGCACCCCAGCAGCAGCTCTTCCACTAGTAACAAACCACCCCTCAGGCCAGCAGCCAGGTGACACAGCCACTGTTGGGAAGCTGAGCTGCAACCACACTAACACAAAGCATTGAAGACCCAAAAGCTCCACTCGTTTTTTTCAGGCTCTTCTCCCAGCCCACCTGCTGGGAACTTCATCTCCTTGAAGGTCTTGATGGGGGGCGGGATGCCTTCCCCCTCCACCAGGATGTGGTACTTCTTGCGCACGCGGTTGTGCCGTGCCTCTGACATGCCCAGGATGTAGCGAGGAGCTCTCCAGCTGCAAAGGCAACAGAGAAATGTTGTGGTGCAGAATGGGATTGGTGCTGCAGAGCCAGAAGCCCCCCACGCAGGCTCAGGAGAACACCCCACTGGGATTCATATCTCACCAGGGAAAAAGGTAACCCCAAGGGGTACCACAGTGTGAGCAAGGGAGCAGATCTCAGCCACTTCCACGCATTAAATGGGTCCCCAGTGTCTGAGGAAGAAGACCCAAGCTAACAGCTGAGAACTGGCTATGGATGGTGGATAGAACATGACCAGATCTTTTGGACACACCTCCATCATCCTGTTAACACTGCCTCCAGCAACCCTGGCTCTGTGAGCACATCCAGTCTCTTCCTCTAGTTTAGTAACCTCCAGGATCTAAATATCATGCCCAAGTCTTCAAGTTTAACATAAACTGCTTTAGCAAACCTTACTGTATAGAAAGGCCCATCCATGGTGACTCAGCAGCCTCAATCTTAGGTACAGAGTCAAGAAGCCAAACAGTGGAGCAAGAAGCAAGCCAGTGGCCAGAGAGCAGCACCCCTCCCATAAGGCTGCATGGCTTCCAGAACTCTTTAGACACAAGGTTCTCAGAAAGAACCTCTGCACAGTGACACGCACCTAGTCTTAATTGGGTCATCGTAGGTGATGCCCTTTGCCATCTCCTTCACCGACATCAGAGCTGCAAGAACAAAGCTAACAAGGTCAGTGCAAACTCTCCATATCCAGATGCGTGTAACTTCAACAGAGAACTGTTTTGGCAAACAGTTTGGGAGATCATGTCTGGAGGCAACAAGGGAAAGCAGCACCCCTGACAATCCCTCTGGGTACAGGAACACCAGGTGCTGCAGCTTGCCTTGCCCAGGGACTGCCACAGCAGCCTCTCAGCTAAAGCAGGCAGTCAGTTGTCAACTGAGGGATCATGCTGTGACGTCCTGTCCCATCTCAGGTGTGAACATCCCTGAGTGTGGCAAGGCAGCTGATACCCCTACTGCTACCCTGACCTCTCTGGAGACAGGTCTAAAACACGAGATCCCACCACTCACCTCTGCCCTCTGCCACACTCTCCAGAATTTTCTCTTCCTCCTTCAGCTGCTTCTCCTTGGCCGACTCCTTCCGAGCTAAGGGGAGAGTCAGGAAACCAGTAAGGAGGTTTCAGTCCCTCCTGAAAGCCACCCAGCTCTATTGTCAGCCACATTTCTACCTTCTGCCTTCTCTTTGAGGTGCTGGTGCTGGTCCAGAAGGCTGATGTTGGACTGGGGCCCCAGGGGGATGTCATCCTCGTCACCCCGCTGCTCGCTCCCGCTGTCCCGCTGCTCCTCCTCCGACACCACTTTCCGCCGCATCTGCAGCAGCTTCTGCAGCTGGAAGAGAGTCGAGGTGGAGTGAGGGGCCCCGCGCCGGGAGGGACACTCGGAGCCTTTGCCCGGCAGCGCCGGACCCCCTTAGCTCGTTACCATCTGCTGTTTGCGCTGCTTGACGGGCACGTAGGGCACATAGTCATCATCTTCCTCCCCGGACAGGCTGGACGACTCCGCCGCCTCCTCCCGCTGTCTCTGTGGGGAGACGTGAGGTGAAGCGGGCCCGGGGACGGTACCGAAACCAACCGGGCCGTGCCCGGCCTTACCTTCCGCTCAGCCCCAGCCTCCATGGCGTCGTCTCTACGCAACGGCCCCGCGCACAGGATGGAAATCGCGCGCCGGAAGTGACGCTTACAGGGACGGGCGCTGTCGCCTGGCAACGCGTCTCCCCCACCCCCGGAGGGACACTGTGCGGGCACAGGCAGGGCTCGACGGGTCGTCCCGAGGGCCAAACTAGTGCGGAAGGCGCGGAGCACTGCCCCTCTCCGAGTTCCCCTCCCCAAGTCCGGCAGAAAGCAGCAGACAACGGGGTTTAAATAAAATAAAAAATTAAAAAGTTCTTTATTGGGTCCAGCACGGTCCTGCCCCGCGGTGCAGGAGCCGGGCACCCATGGAGAGGGGGATGGGACGGCTGGGGTGACCCCGTGGAGGGGAGCAGAAGGAGGATGGAGGGAGGTCCCCGCAGGGCAGAAAGAGCACCAGGACCCCCCGTGGAGGAGGGGACCCCACCAAGTCGAGGCGGGGGCCCGCGGGGCAGGGGGCACAGTGAGGAGAGGTGAGCGGCCATGGGTGGGCGGGGGGGGGGGCAGCCCCCCAGCACCTCACTGGGCTGCGCTGGAAGTGGTTTTCTTCAAGGTGAAGTTGGTCCAGTTCACTGCCACCTTCTGCCGCGTCTGCTTGGCTGAGTCTAGGCAGAACCTGGCAGGGAGAGGACAGCCCCCGTCAGGCACCACTGTACCCTCAGCCTGCCCAAGCACCAAGGGCAGTGCTCATCCCTCAGGGCTGACCCCTCACCTCTTGAAATACTCCACTTCTCTGTCAGTCTCATCCATCTCTACTCCATCCAGGTCCTTGGGAAGGAACACATCATCTGGCAAAGGAGAGGGACAGAGAGAGGGTCAGCGCTGACCAACGGGCAGGTGATTGAGGGGAGGCTCACAGGGGTCACTGGGAGGATGGCAGTGCAAAGCGGTGCTCTCAGCACTTACCGATCGAGGTATTGGATTTTTCCACCTTGTTCCGGCTCTTTCTGCTCTTGCTCTTGGGCTGGAGGGAGCCCCCCAGGGCAGGGGGGACAAGCAGCTGCCGGTCCCCTGCAACTGGTGCAAGGGGCTGCTGCACCAGCTCTGGCAGCTCCGCTTTGCCTTCACCCCTTCGGCCTCTCCACTCGCCACTTCTCTCCTTCTCGGGCCTGCCGCTGCCACTGCCCCAGGGCTGCCGCTTGTTGCCTTCCCCCGGCTCAGCAGAGCTGCCCACACCCTGTGGCTCTGGGGCACTGGCCTTGGAAGGGTGCTTGGTTCCCACCACCTGTCCCTTTGAAGCACCGGGGCTCTCCAGCCGGACCTGGCCGCTGGGCACAGCTGCAGCACCCTCCCCTTTCTTCACCTGCCCGCTCTGCCGCTTGTTCTTCCGCTGCCGGCTCCCCACAGACATTGGCTCCAGTGGCTCCAGCCCCCCTTTGAGCTGTGGTCCCTCCTTGGGCTCTGGGCTCAGCCCACTGCTGTCCAGAGCAGAGTCCACAGCCTTGGACTGCACCCAGATCATGCGGGAGAGGCTGGGCACCGCACTGAGCCGCTTCACCACACCATTCTCAGCAGCCGATGGGGCTGCTGGCGGCTCCCCAGGCCCCTCACCCCATCGGGGGCCCAGCTCACCCTGCAACAGTGTGTGGCTTTTGGCAGGGCCCAGGCTGAGTGGGGCCAGGGCCAGGTCTATGTCCTGCAGGTCAGAGGAGCCATTGAGGTGAGAGAGCAGGTTCTTCTGCTCCAGGACAGCTGCCTTCTTGGGGAAGTCATTGACATCCAGGTTGAGGTCATAGACGCTGAAGCTGGCCCGGATGGAGTCCTTGATTGTGTTTTTGATCTCCTGCAGCCGGCTGCTGAGGAAGCTGTTCACCCGCTCCAGCTCCAGCTCTGGCCACTCCAGCAGCTTTTCCTCAGCTGTCTCCCTGACCTGGCTGGCTGCTGGGGCACGCTCTGCCCGCTTCTGGGCCTCTGCCTCCAGCTGAGCTTTTTCCTTCTCCTGCAACACAGATGCCATGAGGATCAGGTGGCCTGGCCCACAGTGCCACAGGGCTTTATCAGGCAGCAAACCCAACGGCTGGCACTTGGCACAGCCACCCCACATCCTCCACAGCTCTAAAACTGTCACATGTCCACCATGGGGACCATACAGCCACTTGCTACCTGCCAGACACAGCTTTGGGCACAAGGCACCAGCATGAGCCATCATGGCATCACTCTCCCCACCACAGATGGACAGTGTCCGTCACAGCCAAGGTACAGAGCAGGTAGGACAGCGCAACCCAAAGCACCCAGTAGGGCTGGGCCATCTTGTGCAGGAATAGAAGCAGGCAGCAGGCACCAATGTCACCTCAGGGAAGAAGGCAGCAAAGAACATAATAGTTCAAGAACCTTCATGAAAGTGAGGGAGAAAAGGCAAACCCCTGCAAGGGGCACAGTCTTGCCCTGACCTCCCACCTGAAGCCTGACCCAGGCAGCACTTCCCTCTGCCCAGCCTCACCTTCTTCTTCTGCTTGTGCCGCGCCCGCTTGGCTGCCTTGGCACTGTTCAAGGGCTTGGGCTCTGTGCTGTTGATGTAGTCCAGCAGCTCATCGACATTGCGATGGTCCACGGCGGGCTCTCCCGAGCTGCTGTTGTGCCCCAGCTTCTGTGGCAGCTCCTCCTTCCTCTTGGTGAGGCGCGAGCGCAGCTTCTCCCGGATCTCGGCGTAGTTGCGGCTGGTGGGAGCAGCCGGGGGCTATGGGAGGAGAGCACTGTCAGCTGGGCAGGAGCTTAGTGTGATGTACCAGCAGCCCCCACTACCCCACTGGTGCCCCAGCAGCCTCCTCAACCTCTCCCTTCCCTAAGGTCTCAGCAGCGCCCGCAAAACCACAAAGCTGCAGGGTTTATCTGGCTGTGCCGAGCCCTGGGGCTGGGCAGGTGGCTGCGCGTCGGGAGAAAGGGGTTGATGAGGTAGGATTGAAACAAAGCTGGGGATGTACATGCCAGCTGGGAACAGCTGTGGCCAGACCTGCCTACTCCTGTACTCTCAGCGCACGGAGCGTGGAATGTCTCGCCACAGAGTGGAACACAGGGACCTGGGGTGGCTGCAGACCAGCCCCTCACTCACCGCGTTGTGGCCGAAGAACTCACAGTAGCAGCAGTCGCAGAACTTCCCGTCTTTCTGGTTGGTGGAGGAGGAGGTGCAGGAACTGCGCTCCGAGCTGCTGTCCTCATCCTCCCCGAGCCCCTCGTCTGCTTCGCAGGGCTGCGGTGGGTGACAGCTGGTACCATTAGGGAACTTGTGCCCTTTGCAAGGGGGGTCCCTGAGGAGAAGGGGAGAAGGGCGAGAGGTGATCAGGAGTCAGGGGCTCTCAAAAATCCCCCCAACACTACGCGTGTAGGAACAGCCCTCCCAAGGCAGCCTGTGCCCAAGTAGAAGGATTTGCAGGGGCAGACAAACCCCCTCCCCTGCATCCTCCTCCTCTGGGGGCAATGCCAGAGGAGCCCACAGCAGAAGACATCTGTAGCTCCTCGCCCACCCAGGGCCTCCAGCAGGCAGGAGGCAGGTGCACCAGAGCCCCAGAAAGCAGTGTCTGTGCCAGGCCACAAGCTGATCCCAGGGCAGGGAGCGGTACTCACTGGGGGTGGCAGGTAACACAGGCGAGAAACGCTGGAACCGCATACAGCTGCCAGACAGCCCTGCCAGCGGGCAGGCCCAGCGCCCACAGGCACAGACCACCCAGCTCAGAGACAGGGAGGCCAGGACACGGCCCACAGCACCATTCCACGAGCTCCAGCTCGGGACCCGGCTGGCTCTCCGCAGGTACTGCTAATCAGCGGAGAGGAACCAGTGCCTGCGACTCAGCGTGCTCTCGTCCAGGGCATGGGCAGCCCGGAGAGGGCCAAGGGAGCAGGTGAGCAGAACAAGTCCATGGGCTTCATCTTCTTGAGAACCTTTGCTCAGTGCCACAGCTGCCCGACGGATCTCACTGACAAAGGTCCTGTTGGCCAACAGCAGGTTGACCGGGTGGTTCCTTTGGGTCTTTTAGCTGGAGGAGGAGCAAGCACAGTCTCTTCTGCACCACAGTACTAAAGGACAACCGCAGGGAGAAGACACGTGGGGAGAGAAAGAGCTCAACCCTCAAGACCGGGGGACTGCAGCGGTAGAACCGGCCCACAAACACCACGGCTCTGCGCAGCACCATGCCAGGGCAGCTGGTCCCTCCGCAGGGAAAAGTGCATCCATGGGCAGGGGTAGGAGAAAGGGCATGGTGCCCTGTGGGGAGAGAGGCTGGAGGTAGGCAGGGCTCCTCTACTCACCTGTTTGTGGCAGGCAGCTGGTGGGAGGCAGGAGGAGGGATGAGCGAAGTACTGCAGTGCCCATTGCAGGGATGAGCACAGCCTGACAGCGGAGGTGGCATCTTCAGCAGCGGCACATTGGCAGGGGGCAGGTGAGAGCTCTTACACGACCCCGGGCTGTGCAAGACCATGCCTGTGGGAGGGGACTCGGGCACCGGCTTCGGGGCTACTGCCTGTGCGCTGGGCGCAGGGAAAAGCGCAGCCTGAGGGGAGGAGCCCAGCGGGATGTGGGGCGGGGAGCTAAAAGGCCCTGGGTGGGCAGGTGTCTGCTTGGAGGGGATCAACGTTGGAGGCTGGGAGGGGAGGCCGGTGGGACTGTTGGGAGGAGCAGTGAGGTCCGAGTGCTGATGATGCTCTGAGGAGTGGAAGGCCTCACCTGCAGACAGGCAGAAGCAGAGATGATCAGACACCAGTCCCACAAGGGCCTGGAACAGGCTCAGAGCCACCCCCCCCACCTCTGCACAGGCCACTTCTTTGTGGCACAAAACCTGCCTCCCCCCAACAGATAGCGCGGCACTCGAGCTAGAAGCCATCCCTGCTCACAAGAGGCCTTGGTAGCACCTTGTCCCTTCTACCCCTGACCCATGGAGGGCAGGGTGAGGGGGAGGTGCTGGGGCAGCAAGGGCTGCATGGACCAGCAGCTGGGTGGACTTGGATGTCCCTGCCCCTGGGCACGCACCTGGTGGGGTGGCCCTTCGGCACATGCTTTTGAACTGCTTGGGCAGCGTCTTGCAGAAGTCGAGTGAGGTAGGCAGAGGCGAACCTGGGGCAGCGCTGCTGGAGGTGGGGGAGGCTGCATGGCTGTAGGGACAGGCCTTGAGACCTGGTGCTACAGCAGATGCCTGGCTGGCACACTCTGGAGAGAGAGCAAGGTTCGGGTGCTTGTCACCTGGAAAAGAAAGTGGAGCTGGGGCCGGCTCCCAGAACCCTCTCCCTCTGCAAAGGGACCCAGGCATCCTGCTGGCACTGGTGCTCAGGGGCCCAGCTTGCCTACCTCTGCCCATCAGCTGGGTGCCCGCAAGCAAACCACTTAAGCCAAGGACCATGGGGCAGAAAGCTCTGCTCAACCCCATGGCCAGCTTCAACTCACCTAGTGCAGCCTGGGGGACCCCGAGGGGGCTGCCCTGTGCAGCCCCATTGGTGTGCTGGGAGTTCCAGAGGCCCGAGAGCTTGTGAGCAGACAAGAAAGAGCTGGGGTCCCAGTCCCCTGAGTTCCCGTGGCACGAGGAGGAAGAAGAGGAGGAGGAGGAAGAGGAGTGGGAGCCACCCCCACAAGACTGTGACTTGCAGGATGTGTGGGATAACGAGACCTGGCAAGGAAAACACAGAGTGAAGCAGCAGCAAGTTTGAGGGGAGGTGGGAAGCCCTTCACCCCAGGGCATCAGCAGTGAGACCCACATGCCATAGGGCAAGGGCTCAACAGACAGGAGCTGCTCTTGTCACTGTCTCAGGGGTGGCAAATGGCACATTCATCCAACAGCAACACAGACAGGTTCCCAGGGCCTTCCCCAGGCCACGTGCCTCCTTTGGTCCCACCCAAACCAGGCTGAGGTTCAATAAAGCCAGGCAGAAAGGAGCTATTCTTCCCCTGAGTCCCAGGCATGGGCAGGCACCTGCCCTGGCACATGCTGCACTCCACTCATGCATGACACCCAGCATATGGACAGTGGGCAGCCCTGGGGGCAGGAGGGCTGTGACATAAAGTGCAGTGGAGCTGGAGATGCCAGAGCAGCAATGGCACTGCTGGCCTCACCAGGCAGGCAGCTCCAATTCAGAACAGAATTCTGCCCCTCACAGCTGTCCCAGTGAGTGCAGCACCCCTGCAGGGAGCAGCAAGGCTGGACATCCAAGGTGCTCAGCTCTGAACAAGGAGGGGACCCACAAGCCCAGCCAGCACCATGGCCTGGAGGGCAATGACAGGGTTCCAGAAGCTCCAGCCCCAGCCTTTCCAACCCCAGCTCCATAAGCTTCTTACCGCCAGGGCCTTCTCCTCCTCCACCCGCTGCTCTTCCTCCTCCACGCTCTTCCGGCAGCTCTGGCAGATCCACAGTGGCATCTCTCCCAAAAGGTTCTGCATGAGCGTTGGCACGAAATCTGGTGGCAGCCTCTCGCCTGGGGAAACCAGCCCATTGTGGGATGGCCCTCCCCAGTCTTTGCGCTCCCGGTGACAGAGCAGGCAGCATGTCTGCACCGACTGGTTGGCGGTGGGAAGCACCTGCGGAAGGACACACAGACCATGAGGCACTCCAGATGTGATGCATCTCAAGTCAGGGCCCGAGCTTGGTGCAGCTGTGGGGCAGGTGATGGAGCAAAAGAGACCTTGGGACACTGACACCAAACCAGAGAATTTCTTGTAGGCTACATGTGGGACTCGAGCTGCCCAGCTGTTCTCAGTCTGCCATGTGCCAACTGGAAGCATTCTGGACCCTTGGGAACATCACGCTGTGCTAAAAAGCCAAGCCCCACTACCACGCCAGCCTGCAAGGCCACCAGCAACTCTCACTATCGCCTCTGGTACAGCAGGACAAAGGGGACTCACAGGGCAAAGCAAGACCCAAAGAAATTGCCACACAGGGCTACAAAGGGGAATCTGTCAGACACAGCGCTCCCTCTTTGCCCATCATGGACCCCCCACCGTATTACCCGAGAGCCCCAGGCCCTCCTGCTCGACTCTTTGTTCCGCCTAGCCCACCACGCAGACATGCTGTGGTGGATGGCTGATGCTTCGCGCTCTCCCTGTGTGGGGTAGACAGGTTGGGGCTCCCCACCCGGTGCTGCAGCAGGAGCTGCGGGCTCGCCAGAGGCCTGACAGCCATGACGAGCCCAGCACGGCGCGGGTGAGGGGGCCCCCATTGTCTGCTGTCACAGCGGGGCCCCATGACAATGAGCCGCACATTGAACTGCTGCTGCAAAACAGATGGCGTCTCCAGGGCTCAAGGTGAAGCAAAGGTCAGAGGCCAAGGAGAGCAAAGGGGGGCACAGCTCCCCTGCCCACCCAGTTGTAGGGAGGAGGGGGCTCCCAGGCCACTGCATGTCTCAGGGAGGACTGACGCAGCCACCACCGCATGCAGCGGCCGAAAAGATGGCTCTTCCCAACCCACCTGGCCCACCCAGACCTGGGGACCGCCCCCAGGCTCCCTGCCGAGACCCAGAGGAGATGGCAGCAGACAGAGGCATCAAGGGATGTCAGGCAGCAAGAGGTGCCAGAGTCAGCCTTGCAGCATGTTCAGCAGATGCTCAAGCCACCTGCCATCACCCTGTGGCAGGGCTGGGACCCTCGCACAGAAGGAGCTGTGGGAACACCCCCGAAGGAGCCACGCCACCCAGGCAAGTATGCCCATCCCTGAGCCCAGGGCTCTGTCCTCCGGGGCACACACGGGTCTCCTGAGCACACCTGCAAGATCTCCCAACACACAGGGACAGCATAAGGGGCGTCCAGACCCTGGGGCTGAAAGAGCCCTTTGCTCTCATGCCACTGAGTGTGGCTGGTCCTGCAATGGGGAAGCACCATGCAATGGTGGGGACAGGATCCCTGCTGGCTGATTCACCCTCCTCAGCAAAGGCTGCGATAAGCTTTCCCTAACTGCTGGGACAGATGAGCCCCCAGGATGCTACACCCCAGTGGGAGCCCCTAAAACCCCAGCCATCTGTCAGGGGCATCCCTAAGTTCCACTGCAGCTCAACACATCCAAGGCCACAAGGGAACTCCAGCACCCAGTCCAGCAAAGCCAAGGTCATGCCCTACCTGTGCACCCAGCCCAGCCCCAGTATGCTGCAAAAAGCAGATCCCACATCCCAAGGCAGACAGACCTCACAGAGAAGAGCTTGGACTGCACCTCCCACCTTCCTTGATCCCAATAGCGTGCCCCCGCCCCCAAACCCAAGGTGCACCCCAGCAGCGTGGCCTCCCTGCCACCATCCCCCGAAGGCGCAGAGAACCCTCCAAAACCATGAGAGGGGAGACGGGGGAGACACCAGTGCCTCAGCAGGGGGTGTGCCTCAGGGATGCTCCGAGACAGCGTCGGTGCGGGGATGGGGCAGGGCCTGGCTGGACCACCCAGACGCCCGCCTCATCCTCGCACCGACTGAAATCCCCTGAGAGACAAGGCCGTAGAGCCCTAACCCGGTACCTGAGCGGTGGCTCTGCCCGGCTCCCCGCTGCTGCCCGCCGCCACCACCACCACCTCAGGCGGGGCGGGCGGTTCCGGTGGCGGCGGCGGAGGAGGTGGGGGAGGAGGCCCAGCGTCGGAACCCGCCACCCTCTCACGGCGAGTCCCGGAGACACCCGTCGTCGCTGCTGATGCTGCCGCTGCCGTCGCCTTATTCCGCCTGCGAGTCATGGCGAGCACGGCCCGCCGCCCGCCGCAGCCAGGACAACAGCCAATATGGCGGCGCGGCCCGTCCAGCCCCTGCACGGGGGGAAGAAGGGGGGGAGAAAGACCGGGCGAGGTGAAGCCGCCGCCACCATTTTGCGAGAGGGCAGCGACGTGGGGCAGAGCGCCGCCTAGTGGCGTGGAGGGGGCGGCGCCATCACCAACCCGTGGCTACGCCCCCTCTCCCCCTTCACTTTCCCCGGGTCCTAAAGAGCGCTGGTGCCTTCGGGGCGATCAGGTCCCACAAACCGTTACCCCGCAACCCAGCCCTGGCACAGCGGCACCCCTGCTGAGGATGAGCAGCATCACGCTAGCCACCGCCACCGCCTTCCCGATGGTGCACATGTGGGTTCCAGACAGTCTGCTCCCCGGCCCCGTGTAACAGATCTCTCTCGGTATCCTGCACCCCAGCATCGCAGCATCCTCAGCCCTAGCGACACGTGCGTTTGCGGCTCCCCGCACACCAATCGCGGCACACTGGCACCCCCAGTCCATTTCACCTCTGCAGCACTCTGCCCCCTGCCCATGGCCTTCCTGCATGATTCTGGGTTGCACGTGTGGGTTTCCAGCTCCTGTCCCTGTGAAACGATGCTTTTCTGATACCCTGGGTGCCTCCTGGTCCTGAATGGCACTCCACTCCCCCTGTGCAGCACAACACCCAGCCCTGAGCCCAGGATGCCCGCGGGAGTCTGTTGCCCCTCTTGCAGTCCCAGGGTGTTCTCCCAAAAGAGCTTGGGGTCAGTTCACCTCCCTGTAAGTCTTGGTGCCACACATCACCACAAAATCCCCATCGTGCATTGGTCTGCGTGAGGCTGGGCCTCGCTCTGTACCACACCTTGTGTCACCGGAACTGCCCTCCTGCGGTGAGGCCGGGAGAGGTGCTGGTGAAGTGGGGCCGCATGGAGCACTTGGACACAAAGGAAAGCCCACCGTGCTCCAAAAATGGCATGGCAGCACTGCCCTCAGCTGGGGGACAAGCAGGGCTCCGGGGTCACCTTGAGCACAGGGACCTCTGCCACAGGAGGCAGGATCCACTGCCTGTCTGAAACCAGGGCTGGAGCCTGTGGGGACATGTGGAGCTCCAGCAACAGGACCAGACCTGCACCCACACCCAGGTCAGCTCAGCCTGGGTGCCACAGGCCTGCCATGACTCAGGGACTTTCTTCAAGTCAAGGTGGTGCTGCCGTATTTATTTAATCTTCTTGGTGGATTTTTTAGCAGTGAATTCACCCCATTAGGCTTTCAGACACCTGAATTATTGGCACCCACATCCTGTGGCCAGCTGTTCCAAGATTAGTGTGGTGCAGGAACAGCCACCTTCTGCAGAATGGGCGGGGTGGTTTGCTGAGCCCAGCTCCCTGAGCACCACCAGGACCTCTTCTCGGCCACTCAGCCCCTTCTGATCTCACTGAGGACTTACTTTGTTCCCCTCCCACTGCTGCACTCCATGCCCTGCACTGCCCATGCAGCAAAGAGTAGACAGGTTCCCGCGGGTGTCTCCCCCAGAAGACCCTTCTGGGAGTGCTCAGAGTTAGAGGGGCTGCAGAGCCAGACACATGGGGTGTCACTATCCCCGGAGGGTTGCATCTTGGAGGCCTGCGGGGAGAAAGGAACTGGGATAGAAGAGACAGGGAACTACGAGGGGAGGGCACGCTCACCGGGAGGGGAGAAGCGGGAGGCTGGGGGTTGCAGTAGGGAATTGAAGCCAGGAACAGACACCGGGGGAGCGGCACCGACTGGCAAGCCGGGGCAGCCGGGAGAACAGCCTGCCCGTCCCACGGAGGCCCCTCCCTCGCCTGCCACGCCCCAGGGAACCGGTCCGTCGAGCGGCAGCCGCCTCCCGCCATCCAGCAGCGGGAAAACCCCTAAGTCCCGCTGCGGGGGAGAGGTCGGTCCAACGAATCGTCCCGGTGCCGGGGCTGGGCGGCCCCCGCTCCGGTCCGCCCCCGGGCGGTGCCCGGTGCCGGCCCGCCTCATCGGCGGGCGCGGGGAGCCGGGCGGCAGCAAAGCCGCGGGGCGCGCCATGCTGCCCACCGCCCTCCGCCGCTGGCTGCGCCGGCCCAAGGTGAGAGCGGAGGATTCCCGTCGGGTCTGCTCAGGGAGGCAACGGGGACCCCCCCGGGGCGGAGCGAGAGGGGAAATCGGTGCTGTGGGGGTGTGGGTAGGACTCAGTGCCCGTCCCAGCGCCGCCCGCTTCTTGGGACGAGGAGATCCGAGCCCCCTCTGTCCCCGCAGGGGTCTGAGGGACGGGTGGGTCAAGGAGCGTCCCTCCGGGCTGCCCACTCGTCACGGACCTTTCACCCGACCCGGTGTTTACAGCCGCACACGGATCCGTGCCCACGCTGCGGAGATGCGGCCGAGCTTGTTCATCCTGCTCTGCCCCTGGGGAAACTGAGGCACGGGTGGGTGGGAACGGCAGCGCTCCCCGGGAGGGTTCGGCCGTGGGCCTCTCCGCTCACCCCTCCACCTGACCCCGGTACTGGTACAGCCTGGCCAAGCTGGAGCTGCTGTAGGGGTCCCATGTACCTGCCCGTGTGGGTGTTCATGGACCCGGGGCTGTCCCACAGGGACCGGCCGCAGGGAAGGAAACCAGAGCAGTCCCCGCCCCACCTGGCTGCAGGCACAGGAGTTTTGGAGTCCCCCTGGCCCAGCACCCAGAGCCATGAGGCACTCCAGATATTGCCCCTCTGCTCTCCCCATAGCGTTCCGACCCCCGCCTGCTCTCCCAGTTCTTCTTTGCTGATGAAAAGGTGACACGAGTCGTGGCTGAGATCAACGGGTTGGATGCCGAGCTGGACCCACAGCAGTACCTGGTGCTTCTCAACCAGCTCCACCTCAGCCAGGTATGAGGGCAGCCTGGGCCCCAGTGTGACTCCAGTCCCCTGCATGGCCCCAGGTGATGTCCCTGCCCTCCCCAGGCTCGCTTGCTGGCTGTTCTGGAGCAGATCATGGAGGAGTGCATCCCCACACAGCGGCATAGCCGTGACTACCTGGTCAAGTTCCCTGAGGAGCTCTTGGTGGAGAATCTGGGGAACCATATGCTTTTTGCTGCCGAGGTGAGCCCAGGGATGCTGTCCTGGTGTGGGTGATGGGCTCCAGATCCCCAGGTTGGGGACAAAGGGTGACAGCCAGGGTGGTGCATCCCACTGTGTGCTGCCTCAGGCACTGGCTCCTGACAGCCCCTTTCCCCCATCTGGTAGTGTCTTCTGGCTGGGACCTTCCTGGAAGTGGAGGAGGCGGATGGGGCGCAGCTGCGGCCCCAGGCCAGGAACCTGCTGTGCAGCCTGGAGCTGGTGCGGACGGTGCTGCGGGAGCAGAGCCTGAGCCAGCCTGGCTCCTACCCAGAGCCTGTCCGGGCTGTCCTCATCCAGTTTGACAGGCTCTTTGCAGAGTTTGAGCTGAGGTGGGGGCTGGGGTTGGGGTGCTGGGGTGGGGGGTCTGGGCTGGGTCTAGAGGAGCCTCACAGTCCCCCCATCTCTCCAGCTATGTGTCCTCAGTGGTGGTGGTGAAATCTCCTGAGGAAATCTATAGGCAGCAGGAGATCATTGTGCTCTTCTGTGAGACTGTGGAAAGGTGAGGGGCACCATGTGCCAGGTGGGGGGGCTGGCAGGGACTGCAGCCTTGAGACTGGGGCAGTGTCCTAGAACTCAGCCACACTGTAAGGATTTCCCCCTCCAGAGCCCTGCGCCTGGGCTACCTGACCCAGGAGATGATCGACGGATATGAGCCACTGCTGATGTTCACCATCCCACGCCTGGCCATCATCAGGTGGGTGCAGGTCCCGGGAGAAGGAGGTGATGGGGGAATGGCTGCATGCTCCCTGCCCTGTACCAGCCCATTCTCTCTCTGGTGAATGGGCACCCCCCCAACATGAATTGGGCGCTGTGTCCTTGCAGTGGTCTCCTCATCTACCCTGAGGGTCCCCTCAGCCTGGAACAGAGCCCTGAGAAGATGTCCCGAGTCTTCAGCCCCTTCTACAACCTCCTGAAGAAGATCAGGTTTATGATGGAGGGTGATGGGCACTCATTGATGGGGCTGTGAGGCATCAGTGGGGGTCTGATGTGGGGCTCATGCTGTCTCTTTGGTGCAGGGACCTGCTGCAGGTGCTGTCAGTAGAGGAACTCTGCCTGCTGGAGAGGAGCCTGTGCACAGCCGAACTGGAGGAGGATCCCTGTGGTCCAGCTACGTCCCCAGCTTGTGAGGCAGCCCTGCCCAGAGCAGATCCCCCTGATTCCTGGGGTCTCCTGGAGGTCTCCCATGCCACCCCACTACCCCCCACCTGCATGAAATGGCTGGAACTTCCCAGCACTGTGGACGACGTGGGCACTAATTGGCAGTGGGGGTGTGTGGTGGAGGTGGGGAGCGGGGCCAAGATGACAGATCCTCACCCACTGGTATGGGGACTTTTCACACCACTCCTGGTGTAACTGTCACCTCTTTCCTGTGCAGTCCTCAGGCACCCAGGAGCAGCCCTGCCATTGATGCCACCCTGGGTGCCTGCTGCATGGAGCTGCGCTCCCACTACAACAGTACCAAGGACATGCTTCACACCCTCTTCGTCTGCATCTCAGGTGAGTGACCCCTTTCACCACCCTCCCCTAGCACTCTGCCCCACACCAGTACCCTGACCCCTACCCGCCCACTCCAGGAGTGGCAGATCAGCTCCAGACCAATTTTGCCAGTGATCTGCGGAGTATCCTGAAAACAGTCTTCAAGATCATTGCCTCGAAGGTGGAGCCCTTGAAGGAGTCCAGTGCCTGCCGTGAGTATCCCCAGGGATATGAGGGACCTGTCTGCCCTGTCCAATGCCTGTTGCTGGTGAGATGAGGCCATAACCTCAGGCAGGGGGATGATGTGGCCCCATGGGGCTGAGCCCAGCCCTGCTTTTGCTGGACCACCACACCCCTTGTTCCTGCAGAGGAAGAAGATGGTGGCCTGTGTGTGGCAGATGCTCCTCATGTGGCTGACTGTCCCCTGTGCTCCAGTCCCACGGAGGCTGCCGGGCTCCAGAGGACAGGTAGGGGGCTGCCTGGGATGCTGCAGCTCTGGGGCAGGCTGCAAGGCTGGGGCTGATCCTGCCGGGGGAGAGGTACAGCTGCACTGGGCAGCCACAGGCACAGAGGCACAGTTGCCTCCTATCTGGAGCTGGCCCAGTGGGGCAGCTACAGGACAACCAGGAGCATAGGGATGCAGCCAGGTTGGGTAGAGGCATTACTGGGGCCAGGGCAGTGATGGGGGACAGGATGAGGTGTTTTTACTGATGTTTTGCCTAACAGGCACCTGCCGCCTGCCTGAGTGGGTGCCAGACAGCACATGCAGCCAGTGCTCTGCTTGCCACTCGCCCTTCACCCTGCTGCGCCGCCGGCACCACTGCCGCAGCTGTGGGAAGGTAGGAGGCAGCCAGGCTGGGGGAGTGTGGTGGTCCCCCAGGGACCCAGGCTCCTTTCAGCCCTGCTTTGGCCCTCTCCTGACAGATCTTCTGTGCTCGCTGCTCACCGCATGCTGTGGCGCTGCCGCACTACAACCAGCCAAAACCCGTGCGGGTCTGCACACACTGCTACACCGCACACCTCCCGCTCATGTCCCGGCATGCCCAGAGCCATTGAGACCCCCTCTGTGCCACACCAGCATCTGGAGGAGGCCACAGACCCAGGAAGGGGGAAAGGGGCCACTTTAGGGCTGCTGGGCAGCTCTGCCTCACAACTCCCCTTGGGGTCAGGTGGGCATAGTGGCAGGACCCCACACACAGCGGCAGCCTGTGCCCCACTGTGGTGGGGCCGAGGCCATGGTGGGCACAGGACCGCTTCACCTGGTGCCCAACTCCTAGAGAGCCACCTGTCGCTCTGTGCCTGCCCCCCCAGCTGGAAATGTGCTGGAAATTTGCTTCGAGGTGGTTTTTTTCCAGGTGAACTTTGGCTGTTGTTGGGACCGAGGCAGAGTCTTCCCCACCCCACCAGGGCCTGGCCTGAGAAGGTGCAAAGAGCCCTCACATGACGGTGTGTACCCCGGGGCCACCTGAGCTGGGCTGTGCCATACCCGAGGCTGGCCCTCGCCCGCGGTGCCCTGCACTCCCCACTGCCTCCAACCCATGGATTTTAATAAAGACATAAACCTGCCTGGCCAGGCCCTGCGGTGTGGGACATGGCAGCTCCCTGGGGAAGGTTGGTGGGGGCAGCTGGACTGGAGACAACTTGTGGGGTTAGGGAATAGAGGTGCAACTGGCCCGGGGACACACATGGGTGCAGGGCACGGTGCTGGGGTCAGCAGGTGACCCGAGGGAGCTGGGGTGGGTGTCAGTGGGGGGTGCACACGCACCCGTTCCCACATAGCTGACGTGGACGCACGCGCAGGACCGCGCACGGACACGCCCCGACACGCCGCACCTCGGGCGTGAGCGCACACCCACGGAGGCGTTGGCGATCTCGGGAGGCGTGGCCCTCTCGAAAGGAGGCGGGGCCCCGCCGCTTCCCTCCCGCCGATTCAAATTTGAAGCACGCGCTTTCCCGCCCGAATTTGTTTCCCCGCCGCGCCGACGTCAGCGCCCCGGATCCAATAGGCGCGCGACCCACCCCGCCGCGCCCGCCCCCCCAGCCATGGAGCCCGCGGTTACCAGCATCCAGGTGCTGCTGCAAGCGGCTGAGTTCTTGGAGCGGCGGGAGCGCGGGGCTCCTGGGCCTCGGTATTCTCCGGGACTAGCCGAGGCCGAGCACGGTTACGCCTCTCTCCGCCCCGCCCGGTCCCGCCGGGCTGTGGGCAGCGTCCGGTAAGCGGCAGGGCCGGGGGAACAGGAAGGAAGGGTGGATAGCGGCCGGTAGTGTCGATTCTGATCTCTGGGATCTTCTCCTGCAGGTCGGTACACAACGCGCTGGAGAAGCACAGGTACCAGGGTGTAGCGGGGCGAGAGCGGCCGGGCAAGGGGTGGTCCATGGTCTCTCGGGGCTGATAGCCCTGTGGTCCTGCCCCCAGGAGAGCCCAGCTCCGGCGCTGCCTGGAGCGGCTGAGGCAGCATGTGCCAGTGGGCACGGGGCCGGTCCGTTCCACCACATTAAGCCTCCTGCACCGTGCCCGGCTTCACATCCAGGTGAGGGGGGATGCCCTGGTGCTGCTCAAGGCCACCCCGGTTGGGGCCCCCTGCTCATGCCCAGCTCACGACTCTGCTTATGGCTTACCGGGTTCCTACAGAGGCTGGAGGAGCAGGACCTGTGGGCGCAGAGGGCCAAGGACCAGCTGCGTAACCGACAGCAGAGCCTGCAGCAGCGGCTGGAACGGCTGCTCTTGCCCACCAGCGGGGAACGGGTGAGGGCTGACAGCTTGGACTCGTCCCAGATCTCAGATCCCTCTGAGGAAGGTGAGTGAGGGGAAGGAGGGTAGGCAGGGAAGGGAAGATTACTGAGGACCTGACCTGGCTTCCCCCGGTGCTCAGAGGACGTTGAGATAGAGGTGGACGATGTGGCGTTTGGTGCAGATCTGCTGCCTGGTTTCGGCACTGGGAAGGACCACAACTACTCCAGCCCCTGTGGCCCTGTGTCCTGAGGGTACTTGCTCCCTTCCCTGAACTGCCTGCCCGCCTCCTCCCTGCCTGCCTCTGCAGGAAACACAGACTCTGCTGGCCTGCTCACGGCTGCCTGGGGTAAGGGGGCTGTGGGTGGGGATAAGCCAGGTGCTTGCCCCCACCCTGATGCTGGGCCGCTGAGCGGCACTGGGCACACGGGGCAGGCGAGCACTGTGGCACCTGCTATGCACCAGAATGTGCTGGACAAGCACCTGGCTGGCACAGGAACACCTGCCTACCCCTGTGCACCCCAGGCAGGCTGGGGGCTGCCTGACACGGGTGTGGTGCTGTCCCCGGCAGACATGGCTCCAGGAGGGCGCTGCCACCCCTGGAGAGCCAGGAAGGGGAAACAAATGCATTAAGCAACCTACCTTCAAGCTCTCGCAACTGCCCCATCTCTTGTATGTACCCAACACTATTCTAGTAAAGGCGTGTGGTGACACCTCTGGCTGTGTCTTGCCTGTGAGCCCAGACCCCTGGTAGCGGAGGGCGCTGCTCTAGCCAGGATGGCCCGAGGCTAAGTCAGAGGCTGGAAGTAGATTCTTTAATGATAATTACATCTCAGAATGGGTCTAACAGCAGCTGATTGTCAGACTTATACAGTTTGTTTAAAAATATAAAATCTAAGGAAGCTTCTATCTGTTCTGGTGCAGCCTCTGCCTGGCCCTTCATACATACTGCTTCTTCTTGGGGGCTGCCTTGCTCGCTAAGTCCTTGGCTTTCTCTGTAGCAGCCAGAGCTGTTTCCTTGGCTTTCTCGGTTGCTTCCTTGGCTGTCTCCACCAGTGTTTTGGATGGAGCTTCTCCTGTAACAGAGAAGTTGTTAAGCCAGCCCAAGTGACCGCCCCCCCCCCCCCCCCCCCCCACACCCCCCCACCAAACACAGTCCCCCCTTCCCGCCCTCACGCCGCCCCCCAACAACCCCCCCCCAACGGCCCAGAGGAGCCCCGCCCC
>JAOEGS010004997.1:0-22193 GCA_025447755.1 Corythornis vintsioides | reverse complement strand
GGTTGGGGGAGGATCCCCCCGGGGGGGGGTGCCCCCCGGATAAACTTTAAACCCCCCCCCCCCCCCCCCTCTCTTTTCCCGCGCGGGGGGGGGCCCCCCGGGGGGGGGGGGCGGGGGGGGGGGGGGGGGGGGGGGAGATGCAGAGCGAACCGAGCTCCCTTTAGCGCAGCAGCCGCCGGTACCGGTTCCCAACGGGGGCATCTCCGGGGCCCTCCCGGTGCCTTCACCGCCCCGGGGCCGCCTCCCCCGGATCCTTCTCACCTCCCACGGTGGATTTGTAGTGCCGGTTGAAGCTGTCGTTGGCGTAACGCTGCACCAGAGACGTCTTCCCCACCGTGGCATCTCCCACCACCAGCACTTTGAACATGCGATCGCGCTGCCCCATCGCGGCCCCGCACCCGGCCCCGCAGCCGCGGTCATGTGAGGGTCAGGTGGAGACAGCGACGGAACCGCCGCCCCCAGAGGGGCTGCCGGGATCTGTAGTCCGGGATGCTGAGACCCGGCCCTCCCTCGCCACACGTAGCCGTGCATCGCCGGGGACCAGCCCTCGGCACCCTCTGAGCCAGCTTCATGCTCTCGCTGCAGCCCCAGCCCCTGCCCCATGCACCCCTGGGACCTGCCCCGTGCATCCCTGCACCCCCAGCCCCTGCCCCATGCACCCCTGGGACCTGCCCCGTGCATCCCTGCATCCCCAGATCCTGCCCTGTGCACCCCTACCCTAGCTCCATGCACCCCTGGGACCTGCCCTATGCATCCCTGCATGCCCTATCCCAGTTACATGCACCCCTGCACCCCCAGACCCCACCCTATGTGCCCCTGGCACCTGCCCCATGCACTCTTGCACCCCTAGATCCTGCCCCATGCACCCCTACCCCAGCTCCATGCACCCCTGGGACCTACCCCATGCATCCCTGCACCCCCTACCCCAGCTCCATGCACCCCTGCACCTTTGGGACCCAACCCACACACCCCCTATCCCAGCTCCCTGCATCCCCAGGTCCTGCCCCATGCACCCCTGCACCCCTGGGACCTGCCCTCTGCACCCCCAGACCCTTTGCAACCAGTAGACAAAGAAAGAAGGAGGAACCACGGGGTGCACACACCCCTGGGGTCCTGTCATGGGGTTTCCTTCAAGGTCTTAAGCTGCTGGCAAAATGTTTCCCTGTCGTGTTCAGTAGCTCCCACATCCTGAAACACAACCCTCCCCAAATCCCCACGAGACCAAGGAATCAAGTGACCCACCCTGTGCCTGAGCACCCTGATATTTAGTGGGTGTGGGAGGTGACCTGCAGCTGCAGGCAGCGTGGCCTGGGGCCAGGGGAGTCAGAGCCAGCTCCTGGTGGCTGCTCCCCAGTCTCTGCTTTAGGATTCTCCAAGATCCAGGAGACCCATCCCTGCAGGAAAACCCCCGAGCAGCAAACCCCAGGGCTGGGGAGGGTTGGAGAGCCCTGAGAGCCACTGGTTCCTGCAGAGTGGGGGGCTCAGTGTGGCCCCAAAGCCCTCAGAGCCCCTTTTGTCCCACATTCCTCAGCCCAGAGGCAGCCAGGCCACGTCAGCCAGGGCAGGGCTTCTGTACACAGGGAGCCTGGGGTGCCAACAAGGAGCCCTGGAGCCCCCCAGGTCCTGCCCAGGTCTCTGCCCTTCCCTCTGCACAGAGCTGGCTGAGGGCTCAGCAGGGCACTGGATTCTCTAATTCTCCCTCCCCTGCCCACCCACAGCTAAAAATAAGCTGCAAAATGTAAAAGACCTTTAACCAAGTGGAGGAGGAGGAGGAAAGAAAGGCACCAGAGTTCACATAAATAAATGGCATCTTTATTTAACCAAATATAATTTATCCGTTTAGTTGACATCAGTCAATTCAGTTATAGGAACTATAAATAATTAAGACAGGCTGTTTTTTTTGTCCTTTAAGAAAAAGTAAACCAGTATTTTCCATTTGCAGGCAGCTGGATGGTGGGCATGCATTTGAGTGCAACTGCTGGGAAAAGATTTTGACCCTTGATATTCAATTTTACAGGAGATCCTCCCCTGGTCCATTCCCCACCCATCCTAGACCTCTACAAGGGTCTGGGCACCAGCAGCCCAGCAGCTCTGGGTTCCTTCCCCTCCCAGGACACCCTGGGTGAGTAAATTCTGCCTCTGGGGAACTCACTAGTGATGTGATACCTCAAAGAAGCAGGAGGATCTCTCATCTGTCTGTGTTTAGCTCGAAGCTGAAGTGTTAATGGAAGAAAGTCTTGTATTTATTCCTCAACTTTAGCAGAGAAAGCAGGTGAGCAGCAGAGAAGGCTCCAGAATTCCTGGGGCTGGCACTTCAGCCCAGCAGGGGGTGAAGGTTGGGTTTGGGGTTTGATTGGTTTCTTGGGGTGGTTTTTTTTTTCATTTTCTTGGGGTTTTTTTTTGGCCAAAGGAGATCCAGGAGAAGCCTGGGGTGGAGGGAAGGAGGAGCAGAGCTACTGCCAGGAGGGACATGGGCAAAGACAGGGAAGGGGACAGCAAGAGAAGCTACCTCAGCAAGGTAGAGAGGGGAAAGCAGTCACAAAACAGCTCACCTGTTCTTCTGGGGGGCTGACCTGCTCCTCTGGGGGTCAGACCTGCTCCTCTGGGGGGCTGACCTGCTCTTCTGGGGGTCAGACCTGCTCTTCTGGGGGTCAGACCTGCTCCTCTGGGGGTCAGACCTGCTCCTCTGGGGGTCAGACCAGCCTGAGAGGGCAGGATCCCATCCCCACCACGAGCAGCTGAGGCAGTAGAACTGGGAACACCTCCCCCCCCCCGAAGCACCAAAGGTTCTTCTGCTGCTTTGGAGAGGTCCCTGGGCAGGCAGGAGCTTGGCTGCCCTTGGGTTGGGATTTTTCTGCTCCCCTGTCTTTCCAGGACTGGTTTCCCACTCACTAATCTTGACCTTCCCAGTGCTCTCCCCTCCAGAGTACAGACCAGCTCTGGGTTGGGACAGTGGCTGATCCCAGACTAACTTTGGTCCTGACTGGCCCATAAGGGTTTCCAGAGGAACAGAGCCCCCACCCTGGCCTCAGACAGAGACCAGCATTCCCAGCATCACCTTCCAGCTGAGCAGAGGTGCCCAGTGAGGCAGGAGGAGACAGCACTGGTGTGGGTGAGGATCAGACACCCCCCTGGAGGATCAGGCCAGCTGAGGTTGGTGGTGTTGTGCTGTGAGAGAAGAGCCAACTGCAGACCCAGCAGCTGCCAGCTTGTCCTGGGGCTGCAAAGGAGCAGGATGGGCAGTGCCAGAGCCAGAGCTCAACACTGGTGCCCTGCTCTAAGAGACACCAGGGTGCCCTAAGACTCCCAACTTTGGGATGCCTCAAACTCAAGCAGGAGAGGTCCTGGGTGGCTCCTTCCCAGCTGCAATGGGCCTGGCAGCAGCACTCCAGACCCAAAGGAAAACCCTGAACACACAAAACAGGATCTCTTTTTCCACCCAGCAAAGGGAAGACAACTGAACTGAGCACAGGCTGCCATGGCCACAGAGGCCAGCACAGGGCAGCCCTGCCAGCTCCAGCAGGGCACTGGCAGGAGGGAGGGGAGCAGGATGGACAGGGAGAGCTCCTGGGCTGCATTCCCTGCCTGAGGGCTGGCACCAGGCAGCCTGAATCCACCAGCAGAGCCCAGCCTGCCCATGGCCACACTCCAGGGCTCTGCAGCCCTCCCCACTGCAGTGGGATCCCTCCCTGTGCCCACTGCCACAGTTTGGCTCAGAGGAGCCTCCCCACCAGAGATCTGGGTGCTGGGAAAGAGAAGACAAAGGAGGAGGGGGATGGGGAACAGAAGATGGGAGATCCCCCAGGCCCTTACCCAGGAGGTTGGTTGTACTTGGCTGGGAGGTGCCTGTCCAGCAGAATCCATCTGAACAGCCCCTCCAGCATTTAAAGCAGCATCACCTGGAGTCCCTGGGACAGGGATCCCTGTGGGATCTTCACCACAACCTTGGTTCAGATGGAACCACCATGAAATTGCACTTGGTGATTGTCTCATTACACTTTTTTTTTTTTTTTTCCTGTTTTGTTTTGTTTGTTTGTTTTCTGTCCTTCCTAAAACTAGATTTATTTTCTGTACAAACTTGGCTTGAAATATAAACCACATAAAATTCCCATTGAAAATAATGAGAATCCAGTATCAAAGGTGAAGTCTCAAGAGAGACAGGGTGGGGGGGGACAAGCAAAGAGCAAGGGAGGAGGGAAAGAAACAAGAACAAAATGAAAGGAGGAGGAAGAAGAGGAGGAGGAGAAGGAGGAGGGCAGCAGGGAGCTTTAGTCTCCCACATCAGAGTCCCTGTCACCAATGAGCCAGAGGATGTGAAAACTGAGAGCCAGGAGACCTGTTCCAATCAGATCCCCCAGGGCTGTCAAGTATGGGATGGAGAAGTTGTCAGGATCCAGGTCCCTGCCCCACATCCAGTGCACCATCCAGTCAGCAATGTACAGCAGAATGAGGACCTGGGGGGTGGGAAGGAAAGAGCCCCATCAGCCACAGAGCCCACCCTGCAATCCCAGCCAGCATGGAATTCTGCCTCAGGGCACAGCCTGGTGCTGGGAACAGAGCTGCTGGGGGGGCAGAACCCCCTGCTGAGCACCACACTCCAGGGGTTTTGTGGGGGCTGCATCCCCAGGGCAACAAGAACCACCCAAAAGCAACAGGGTGAGTTTCAGTGGGGTCCTGGGCATCCAAATCCCCCCTGCACCCCATTGCCCTCAACAGCCCCTGCCCTCTTCTCCTTCAGCCTCACGGGGCACCATCAAATTTAGGCTTAGAAGGGAGGACATTGGCACCCAACCACCAGAACATCTGCATTTTGCAGCTCAGTTTTCAGATCTAAGCAGAGTAAACCTGAAGAGATCTGGGGCAGGGAGAGGACTTGGGCAGGGCCAGCAGAGCTTGGCTGCCAGAAATCAACCAGCAACTGCCCAGCAGCTGAAAACTCCAGTGGGTGATGCCCTCCCCCAGTGGGTGATGCCCTCCCCCAGTGGGTGATGCCCTTCCCCAGTGGGTGATGCCCTCCCCCAGTGGGTGATGCCTTCCCCCAGTGGGTGATGCCTTCCCCCAGTGGGTGATGCCTTCCCCCAGTGGGTGATGCCCTTCCCCAGTGGGTGATGCCCTTCCCCAGTGGGTGATACCCTCTCCCAGTGGGTGATGCCCTTCCCCAGTGGGTGATGCCCTCTCCCAGTGGGTGATACCCTCTCCCAGTGGGTGATACCCTCTCCCAGTGGGTGATACCCTCCCCCAGTGGGTGATACCCTCTCCCAGTGGGTGATACCCTCTCCCAGTGGGTGATGCCCTCTCCCAGTGGGTGATGCCCTCCCCCATCTCCTGTTGGCACCTACAGACAGAAACCTGCACTGCTGGCTCCTCTCCTAAAGACAGGAGGGTGCTCTCAGGTGTGGGACAAGGATCTGAAGTGGCCACGGGCCTGCTGCTGATGCCTCTGGTGTGGCAGGAGCTGGGAACACCTTAGTGAGGAGCTCAGGACCACATTGAGCTGCCAGCTCCAGTGCCCCCCCCCCCCCTCAGCCTGCAGGCTGCTGGCAGCAGGGGCTTTGCTGGGGGTGGAAGGTCCCTCTGAGCACCCAGCAGCAGCTCCCAACCTAAATTTAGCCCCCAGGCTGCCAGCAGCCTTGCCCTGGCTCTGATGGATGCCCTGACTCATTTCCTCACTGCTGGGTTCAGGGGATGCTGGAAGCAGAAGCAGCTTCCCCAGATGGAGGGGGAGAGCAGGGGGAGGGGGGGTTGGGCTCAGGAAGCTCCTTCCCTGCACTCCAGCATGGGCAGGGGGGTCTCACAAGAGGCCACTGGAGTTGTGCAGAGTGGCCCCCCCAAGCTGTGTGTGACCCACTGCTCTGGGCTCTGCTCCTGAGGAGCCTGGAGCCCCGTGGAGCTGGCAGGGGAGGCAGGGAAAGGGCAGCACATGCCTGCCAGGGTCCCTGCAAATTCCACCTCCTGGTTTTCTCCCCCAGCAGTTTTGACATTGTTGAAATACCCTAGGGGTCAGATTAAACACTCCTGCTATCAGAGGGACTTAGAAAGAGACAAAAGACAGATTCAAAAGTTGCCAAGAACAGTAGAAAAGAAAACCTGCGTGCACAGGAAAGGCAAAGGATTTACCCAGTGTGATACCAGCTCCTTCCACAAACACAATCTGCTCGGGCTGGCTCTCCCAGCACACAGATCTCCTCCTGAGGGCCAGGCTATGTGGCTGTGTGTGGCTGTGCCTTCACCAGTCACCCTACAACCCAACTGGCTGAACAGGTCCCTGCTGCAGGCGACCTGGCAGTGTCCCCTGAGGGGTGACAGCCCCTGGGGTTTGAGGAGGGGGGGGGGGGCTCCATCTTACCTGGAGAAGTGCAGCTGTCATGTAGAAGACAATGAAAATCAGGGTGAGGGTGGTGTGTCCACCCTGCATGGAGCTGATGGTGTAAAGGAAAACCAAGTGGCCAGGCACCACCAGGAGGAAGAGCACCCGGGCAGAGCGGGAATTCACATCTGCAAGGGAGCAAAGGGGAGCTCAGGCTTGAGGAGTCTGAACACAGAGCAGCTCTGCAGCCTCCCTGGGCTTCCAGGGGCCAGGGCAGCAGCAGTGTGGTGGAGTCAGGGGCCTCACTGCATCCTCATCCCCACAGTGAGGGTTCAGGCTGGAAGGCAGTGCCCTGAACCACGCTGACCCGACCATCAGGATGCCCAAGGACCCTCTGCACCAAGCTGGGCAGGAAGGTGAACTCTGTCCCCACACCTCAGCTGCCAGAAGGACTCTGCTCCCAACTCTGACAGTGCTCAGCACAGAGAATTTGTTGGGAGCAGTGAATGTACTCAGAGCTCTGGCTGTACCTTGTGTGGTGGTCAGTTTTCCAACAGCTCACTGAAGATCTCTCATCCCTCCTGGCTCTCCAGGGCCACCCTTGGCCCAGGCTGTCAAACCTCTCTGGGAAGTTTGGAGAGTGACAACCTCTGCCCACACTCTGCTGGAATGCAAGTCTGGGCTGTGCTCTGCCCCACAAATAACAAGAGCTGCTCAGGAGCCTTTGTAAAGCAGGAGCTTTAGGAACTGCAGCTCCAGGAGCCCAGCAGAGCTGCACCTCTCCAGCCCTGCCACAGGTTTCAGTGGCCTGGAGGAGGTTTAGGGAGCAGAGGATTGCCAGGCAGGGACAGGCAGGGCAGGACACACGGTGTTTTCCTCACCCAGCAGAGCCACCAGCTCTCCCAGGAGCTCTGCTCTGCTCGGGCTGTCTCTAGAGGGCAGAGCAGGGCAGAGCAGGGCAGGGGAGCAGCCGGGGCTCCGAGGCTCGATCCACACCCCCCCCAGAGGCTGTCAGAGGGATGGAGCAGCCGGCTGAGCACAGCACCCGCTGCTGGCAGGAGGCTTCCACACCCCACCGGGCTACCTGAGCTGAAGAAAGTGCTGCAAGGGCTGGGACACTTGCGAGGGGTGGTTTCCGAGCTCTCCCCGGGCATCCCGCTCATGTGCAGGTAGGTGGAGATGCGACTGGCCTGCACTGCCACCAGGTTGCCACCCACCCCTGCAAGACAAAGGAGAGAGCAGCAAGATGAGGTTTCACTTCGAGGAGAAAAAACTGCTTTCAACAGCCAGCAGGGCTGGAATTGCCAGGTGCTGGAATGATGTAGGACAGTCTGGTTTTTGACCTAAAAAGAAGGAAATTCTACTTCTGCAGGATACAGAGCTAGGACAGAACTCTCTGTTCTGTGGCTTCCCCTCAGAAAAATAGATGCAGTTCTATTTCTGCAGCTTTGACTGGAAGAAATACATCAAAGAAACAAAAAAACCCAAACATTTGGTGTGTCAGACACTAAAACAGACACGGGATGTACTCTTTTTGCATGAGGGATAATGCAACTGTGGAATCCATCAGCACAAGATTATTTGGCTCAGGATGATTCCTGCTCCAAAAGTTATTTAAAGATAAACAAAACAAATCAACAACAACAAAAAAAAAACCAGTTTCCCTGTCTCATTAAGTAGAAAGGAGGTCAAAGCTCCACTCCAGAAGCAATTGGATTTCCTGACTCTGAGCTGCAACTCCAAACCTCTATGTTGCCAGGTGCCCCAAGGCACATATTGTGGCATTCCACCAGCCAGGAGGAATCAGGAAATGAAGACAGTTTTTGTCAGGCTTCCAGAAAAAGGTGGTTTTTAGGCAATACCCTCCCAGGCCAATCACCCTCTTGTGCTGGGCTGGCAGCAGGTGGAGCTGCTGTGAAGCTTGAGTCAAACCCTCATGTAGCCAAATGGGAATGTGCCTCCTTCATCTGCCTGAAATGAGGCAAATGGGACAATTCCACTGTTAGTCAAGAGCCACAGTCCCAGTGTGGAAGGGAACTCACCATTGATAACTGGTGTGAAGACAGCCATGCCAGCAAAGTTGGGATCTGAGACTGTTCTGTCCAGAATTAACCCCCCAACGCTGCAGAGGGAAGGTGGAAGAGGTCAGAGGAAGGTGGCAGGGCTCAGGGGGAAGGTGGCAGGGCTTTTAGGTCTCAGTATTTGGTAGCAGAAGACAAGATTCTGCTCAAAACTCTCTCATTGCTGGCAAAACCCCTCAAGGACTAAACCCCCTGATGTACAAGGTAATAATCAAAAGCAATTAAGCCCTTGAGAGGCCAGAGAGGCCTCTTGTGCCAGGACTGCTCAGAGGGATCTGTGTTTACTCCGTGGCTGTGCCAACACCTCCCTGTGCTGCAGCTGGACCTTGCCAGGGCCCTGGGCTCCAGCTGCCAGGTGCTTAAACCCTCCTGGGCAACCTAGAACCCCATGGCTTTGTCTAGAGAACACAGAATAATTATGGTTGGAAGGGACCTCCCAGATCACCAAGTCGAACCATAAAAAACAAAACAAAACCCCAAAACCACATGAAAACTAAGCATTCCTCCTCTTAGAGCTTGTCCTGAAGCACCTTGTCAATTCCTTTCGTAAACACCTCCAGGGTTGGTGATTCAACCCCCTCCCTGGGCAGCCTGTTCCAGGGTCTCACCACTCTCTCCATAAAGAATTTCTTCCTCATATCCAATCTAAACCTCCTCTGCTGCAACTTCAGCCCATTCCCTTGGTTCTGTTGTTAGCAATCAAGGAGCAGAGACCTTAACCACCTCTCTGCACCCTCCTGCCAGGGAGCTGGAGAGGGCAACGAGGAGATCACACCAAGTGACCTCCAGTTTCCTGGCAGGTTGGACGATAGGAGCCGAAGAAATTTGGTTCCTTTTATTCTGGGATCTCCCAAGAGGTTGAAAGGGGCAGGGAAAGGGTGTGTTGGGAAATGCTGTGGCTGGGGGAGAGGAGCCCCTGTACCTGCTGATGGCCATGGCAATGATGACAGGCTCCCAGCCCGAGTACAGCACCTCGCGCGTGGCTGCGCTGCGCCTGGCAACCACCACCCAGATGGGCAGCAGTGCCACGAAGAAGGCACACACCAGGGGGTTGACGTAGGCTCTGCTCTCTGGAGGGGGCAAAGAAGAAGGAGAGGATCAGGGACATGTCTTGCTACAGTCAGGTGAGGGGAGATGCTCCTTCAGCTTCCCCAAGCTTGTCTGCGGCCCGCTAGGCCTCGGCCCTGCGGCCCGCTAGGCCTCGGCCCTGCGGCCTGCAACTCCGGGCAGGTCAACTAGGCCAGGATAGTTTAGTTTGGGACCCCAGCTCTGTGGGGTGGGACCCCAGCTCTGCAGGGCACCTGTGGGGGGTGGTGGGACCCCAGCTGGCACCTGGAGCATCACTCCTCACCCTGCAGTGGGATAGGGGAGAGAACTTTCTGGGGGAAAGGTAAAGCTCATGGCTTAAGATCCAGTTTAATAGGACAGAAATGGAAGAGAAAATAACAATATTGATAATAGTGGAACAGAGAAAGCAAGTGATGCACTGATACAACTGCCCACCAGCCACTGACTGATGCCCAGCCAATCCCCCAGCTGTGCTGGCTCTTGGCCAACTGCTCCCCAGTTTATATATTGGGCATCATCTGGTCTGGAATATCTTCCTGGCTGTGTCCCCTTCCCAGCTCCTTGCACGCTCCCAGTCTCCTCTGGCCAGGCAGGATGAGAAGCTGAAAAGTCCTGAGTTAGTATAAGTGCTGCTTGGCAGCAACTGAAGTGTGTTATCAGCACTATTCTCATCCCAAATCCAAAACACTGCCCTGTTCCAGCTACAAGGAAGAAAATGAACATGATTCCAGCCAAAACCAGGACAACATGGCATGTCCTTCTCCCAGTCTACCCACAGGGGCTTTAGCAACAGATACCAGCGAGGTCTCTCCAGTGTCAACTGCTCATTCCCACTTCCCACACCTGGGCAAGACTTCCCAGAGTCACTTCACCTCTGGCTGAACCTGGCTGAGTCACATCCCCTGCATCCAAGCCAGGGAAGGAAGGTGGAAGGGGAGGGAAGGGGAAGTCTAAAGTCTACAGCTGCAGCTCTTGGTGGAGGATCTCCAGCTGGTGCTGACAGATCCAAGCCAAAGCTGCCTCCTCCCACTGCTTTAGCCACAGTCCTGGCACCTGGGAGGGGATAACCTCTCCCTCAGCACTTTACCTGCAGAGAAGGAAGGATGCAGATCACTGCCAAGACTGTCTGCAGCTACAAGGCAGTAAAAACATCCTTTTCCTCCCCTCACCAGACCTCAGTAGGTCTCCTAAATGAGGCAGCTTCCAGGCCAGGCACCCCCCGAGGACACAACGGGCACGGGAAGAGTGTGAAATGAGAGAGAAACAAGCAGCACGTGGGAGGACTGAGGAAAGACAAAAAGCCTTTTGTTGCTCCTCACTCACCCAGCTCTTTGTACAAGCCCCAGCTGATTCCTGAAAGCAGAGCCAGGGTGATGAGATCCCCCAGGCTGGCAGCAATTGGTGTGGCAACGTTGTCAGGATTGATCCCCATCTTCCTGGAGCCGATGATGACCCCGATCATAATCATCCCTGGAGGAACACGACAGGGTGAGGCCCAGGGGAGCCCAGCACTTTAAGGAAGAGGTGAGTGGAGGATGTGCAGGGTCTGTTTCTCACCCAGAACAAGGGAAGCAATGAAAGCAGTGGCCACGCTGCTGGCACAGAGCAGGACAGCATGGTCAATGCTGAAGTGCCCATCTGGGATCCAGCCGAACACCACGGCTGCTATCGAGGCCAGGAAGCCAACCACAGTTGCCTGAACCTGGAAAGAACAACTGCACAGTCACCAAGAGGAGGACTGGAGAGCAAAACAGCCCCAGGGTGAGGGAAGAGGGAACCACCAGCACCCAGGACACCACCTCAGGTGGGTTAGCATCCAGCAGGCAAGCACCAGCTCTAACCTCTGGAGCAAAGAGTTACAGTGTGATGACTGGGGGATAAAAGGTGCCATTTGCCTCCCCATAACTGGGCAGTATTGACAGTCAGTAGCAAAACCCAGGCTTTGGAACCTCCTGACACTTGGAGTTGGGTTTGCACCAGTTACCAGTATTTCCAACTTCTTCTCCTTTCACTTTTTCTTACCTGTATCAGAGCCATGTTCCCCGTTATCATCTTCCAGAGCTCTTTGGGTGTATCCATTTGGCCAATATTAGCCTGCAAGAGGATATCCCAATGTCACTAAACACTGACAGCATCAGTCAGAGTCTCTAACAGTCAAACTCCTGCCCTCCAGCAACACAAAGTTGTGCTGGGAGCAGGAGGGAACCACTTCAACCCACAGCTCTGAGCAACACCCAGCTGTGATGGAGCACCTGGGCTACACAGGGCATCTTCCAACAGGGATTCTGGTGGTGTTCTCCAGGACATGGAAGCTGTTCCTGGTTCCAGCACCAGGAGCAGGCTGAGGGGTCTCCCCCGTGGCAGGAGCAGAGCCAGACCCAGGGCAGGGTGGGTGTCTGAAGGGAGGGGAGAGGGGGAATACAGGCAGCTGGGCCATCTGATGAAAAGCTTGCAAAAGCACCAAGACACACGTTGTCCCCAAGCACAGTCACCCCCTGCTGTCACTTTACTGGGTGGCTTCACTCCAGTGGTGATGGAGCCAAGCCTGGCTCAGCACCACTTGGGTCATGCTGCCCCTTGGGGAACATGACCCAAGGCCGGAGCAGCATCACGTGGGCAGAGGAAACTGGCAGCAAAAACTTGGGTTTTCAGTTCCAAGCTCAGCAAACAAGGGCAGTGCCACGTGGAGAACCAACAGGAGTAGTGGGAAGCAGCCCACGGGTCACCTGGCACTGCTTCAACCACAGCAGATGCTGCTCAGAGCCACCAGAAGAGCTGGGAAGTTGAATTCCCTGGCACATGAGCCAAAAAGAAGGCAGCAGAATCCCTGCAGGGTGCTGGTTCCTGCAGAGGGGATGGGTTCTGCTCTTCCCCAGCACCACCCAGGCCTTTGAGGTGGAAGAAAGGATAAGCCCAGGGAGTGAGAGCTCATATCCAGAGGTGCATGATTAAAAGCTGATGAACAAGAAGAGGAAAGAAGGAAAAGGTTCCACCAATCTGAGGAGGTAAATGCAAGTGTGAGTTACTGGCTGACAGCTCAAACTCAACCTTCCACACAACAACACAGCTTCAGTTTCTTCCTCTTGGGTTTCCTTGCTGGTCTCCATAAAACAAAAAAATCAATCAAACAAACCACCAAGTCAGGGACTAACTAATCCTGCTTTCCCTGGGAGAACTGCCAGCTCTTTCCACCCAGCACTGGGATGCACCCATCTCTGGAGTGAGTTCCTCTGGTCAGTTTAGTGGAGGGAGGAAGGAACTGGGAGGAAAAAAAAACCCACCAAGAAGTTGACTGGAGCAGCACTGAGCACATCCAGCATGGGAATTAGAGCTCCATAGGAAGCCTGACCTTCAAATTCCAGCCACATGGCAATTAGGCTGGGATTAACAAACTGGTTGTAGTCACTGGCAACTGGATTTTAATCCTCTAACTAATGGGAGAGTTTTGTTCTTTAATTGTGAAAGGAATTTCTGAGGTGCCTTAATGCAGCACTAATGACAAACCCAGGCTCTGAGCAACCCCCCTGGGCTGCTGCCCCATGGCAAGGGCACCAGACCCACCCTGGGGAGCCCCCCAGGCAGAGGGGAGCTCCCTCCACACACCTTCACGTGGCTCCCTCCTGCTGAGGGAAGGAAAAGAAAGAAGCCCAAGAGCTCAACCTACCCCTAGCACACACAGACAGGAGGAGGTGGAACAGCCTGTGCATGGGACAGCAGAGATCCTGACATGATCTGAACAATAGGGAATGAAACAAAGGGATTTGTTTCTCAGAAGGAAGGGGCAAAGAAAGCTGAGCCTCAGACACAAGCTGCACATCCAGCCTCTGCCCCTGCAGCACAGCTGGGCCAGGGGCAGCACAAAGCCTCCCAGCAGCTTTGTCCTTCCCTGGGGAGAGGGGAAGAAGCCACTGCCCAGCTTCTGCCAGGATACCCAGGGCAGGGCTGGAGTCCCCAGGATCCCTGGAGGGGTTTCCAAGCCCTGGAGCTGTGGTGCTGAGGGACAGGGGGCAGTGGTGCCCTGGCAGTGCTGGGGGATGGTCGGATTTGGTCTTAAGGGTCTTTTCCAAACAAAGCAATTCTCTGTTTCTATGATTCACAGAGATCTTTTCAACCCCCTCCTGTGTTTCTCCTGCAGCAACCAGCAAGGGGAAGGCTGAGAGGAGAGGAGCATGTGAAGAAGCAGCTCTGATGCTGCCACCCAGGCAGCCAGTTCTGCATCCCTGCATCTCAGTGAGCAGCTCTCTTGGGGAGAGACACCCAGGGAAACACAGCAGCATCAGGCAGTCACCTGAAGATGCTTTGCAGAGGGAAGGAGCAGGGAACTGCTGTCCCTGCCAGGAGAGGGGGTCAGTCTCTCTCCAGCTCAGCTACAGCTGCTGTTAGAGAAACTTCAAACACAAAGAGATTCATTTAGCAGTGTCCTGAGGAGCCAACAGAGCCTGCCCCAGCTCTCCCAGGGAGCTCCCTGTTCCAGAGAGGATTCCAGGAGAGCAATGCCTGCCTGTGCCTCTCCATCAGCCTCGAGAGGCTGTCAATCCACCTCCCAGCTCTCACTCCAAGCTCCCCTCCCTTTTAACCTTTGCTGTGCAGTTCTCCCCAGGCTCTCTCATCTCCTGAGCTAGCTGATCCTGCTCTGGTGCCACCAGCAGGCAGCTTCCTCTCCAAGAAAACTGGCCCCAAGCACTGCAGACATTGCCCCGACGCCCCCCGAGCAGCCACCACACGGAGCTGAACTGGCAGCAAAGCCTGAAGACAACTCCTCCTCCCCCCCCTGCTCAAGCCAGGGGGGGTGAAAACACCTTCCCAGCACAATGAACTCCAGCCACTGGTTTGTGTGGTGATGGAATGAGAGGTTTTTGCTTTCCCAGCCCCCTGGTGCCCCTTGGCTACTCACAGCTGTCGACAGGCGAGATGCCAGAGTCATCTCCAGGTTCCCCTTCAGGCCCAGTAAAGCAGGGACTAAAATAAACACCTCAGTCACGTATTTGAAGACATCCCAGTGCTGCAAGATTCAAAGAAAGACAGATCATTCCAATCAACTCAGCACAGCCCTTGGAAAACTTTGCTCTGCACCAGAAACCTTCGCTTTGGACCAAGCGTTGCCAGCCCGTGTGCCTTGGCACCCTGGCACTGCCCATGCAGTGGCCCCTGAGCAGAGAAGCCAGCTGCCATTCTGGAGCCAGGATGAGTTTTGCAGCAGTTCTGGTGGTTTTGAAACGTGTGGCAGTGACCACTTGGTCCTCCTGAGCTTCAGAAGAGGATCTGGGCTGAGAAACAGGATCTGGGCCCGAGGCTCTCAGCTCAAAACCCCCTGAAGATCAGCCAAGCCCTGGCAAAAAGCTGATGCACAGAGGGGCCAAGGTGGGGAAAGGTGGAGAGACTTTGCCAGCTCCAAAATGCTGCCACCACAGCCCCTGTGCCCCCCTCACCTCCCAGCACCCACATTACACAGTTCACCAACTGCTCTGGCTCTGCAGCCACACAGTGCCAGCAGGGTGGGGGTGGAAAGGGAGCTCTGGGGAGCAGCTGGTGCCACCCCCCTGCCCCAGCAGGGCACCCAGAGCAGGGCCCAGCAGCTCAGTGTCCAGGGGGGTTGGGATCTCTCCAGAGGAGACTCCACAGCCTCTCTGGGCAGCCTGGGCCAGGCTCTGACACCCTCACACCAAAGAACTCTCTCCTCCTGCTCAGATGGACCCTCCTGGGTGCCAGTTTGTGCCCAGTGCCCCTTGTCCTGTCACTGGGCACCACTGACAAGTGGTCAGCTCCATCAACTCAGTTCCCCTGGGCACGAGGCAGAAGCAGCAGCCACAGTTATTTAGGCAAAAAACAAAGAATAATTGCAGGGCAGCCTGACAGCAGAGCAGCTGGCTGCCATAAAAACAAACCAAAAAAACCCCCAAAAAACACAAAACCACCCCAAAAATCCCCCTCACGACCACAGCTAAAATAACCCTGCAGGCTGCACAGACCTCCCTGCCCAACATGCTCTCTGTCAGAAGGCCCTGTGCCCAAAATAACCCTCCCTCCCCAGCCTGGCTGCCTCCCTCCCTCCCCAGGGACACGGGGCTGCAACCACAGTGGAGAGGCTGCTCTGGGTCAGAGCTCTCCCAGCTCTCCTCCTGCAGACATTCCCTGGGACACCTCACAGAGTATTAGGGGTCAGAAGGCACCTCAGAAAATCGAGTCCAACCCCCCTTGTCAGAGCAGGATTCAGGTTGGGAAAGTCTCTTGGGATCCAGTCCAACCATTAACTCTGCAAAGTTCACCCCTAAACCACGTCCCTCAAAGCCCCATCCAAACATCCCTTGAAGACCCCCAGGGCTGGGGACTCACCCCCCTCCCTGGGCAGCCTGGGCCAGGCTCTGGCTGCTCTGCCAGTGGAAAATTGTTCCCTTCAAGGTGCACTCACTTGAAAAACCACCCGAGTGAAAGCCGTGGTCACAGGAGGCAGGTGATGGATGAACTGGGAGCACGTTTTCTCCAAAGGAAAACCTCTTTTCCAATCAATAAAAATCCCCTTAATGTTCCTGACAGCTTGGCAAGGCCAACTCCCCACGTTGCCCAGCTCCCAGGTGCAGGGCTGAAAGCTGCTCAGCTATTTCAGGCACAGCCACAACCCTCTCTCTGCTCCAGGCTCCCAAAGAAACCACCCCCCACCTCCCTGCACCCCCTTAACCCCAGCTCCAGCCAGGGGCACTCAGAGAGGGGCTGATTCTGCACAGTTGGAGCTCAGGGCTCAGTGCTGAGCAGGGCAGGGGAAGCAGAAGCAGGTTGAGAGGTTTCCTCCTGCACAGCCCCACGTCAGGCTGTGCTTCCTTCCAGCTCAGCCCTGGGAGGGCTGAGCTGGGCTCTCCTCAGGCTATTTTTAGGCAGGCACTAGATGATTTTGCTGCCTGGCACAGGGGGGTGAATCCTCTGCCACCACTTCCCCTGGCAGGAGGATGCAATGGATGAGCAACAGGCTCTCATTTCCCAGCAGGACAAGCTGGGTGTCAGCAGAGGAACATCCTCATGACTCAGGCCAGGGTGCTGGAAGTGCTGTGCAAAAGTTTCCTGGCTCTCCCTGTCTTCCAGAGGAGGGATCAGGAAGGAGCTTGCACAAGTTTGCAGCCTTCCCTCTCCTCATCCCCACCCTGCCTTTGGAAAGGAACCTTTCCAGGAGGTGCTGGAACTGCCAGGCTGGGCCAGGCAGCTGCTGGAACTGGAGCCTGGAAAGCAGCTCCCTGAGGGGGACTGGGGGTGTTCCTGGAGAAAGGAATAAAAGTCACCCTTAGGGAAGGAAACCAAGGAGATTTCTGCAGGCATCAGCAGCTCACTCAGTGCAAAGAGCAGGAGCTGTGGGCTCAGGCCAGCTTGCTGAATTTAAGATGTTCTCTTACACTGATCTCTGGGGGTTCAGGGGCTCTCCAAGGGTCTCCTTGGCTCCTGCTGGGATCAAACCTCCCTGCAGAGACCTGGGACCACCGTGGGGCTCCAAGGGGAGAACTGGGGCTGGACTCTTTGGGAGATACAAAAACCAAGAGAGAGGAATTCCAGCTGAGGGATAGCAAGGCTGTTCAAATCCCTTTCCACCCCCAGGGCAGCTCGGTGAGCAGCTCAGCACAGCAGATCCTCCACCACAGAGGATCTCTGGGAGACAGGGGGGCCTGGCTGGCTGGAGGAGAGCTGCAGGGAGAGGCCCTTGGTCCCCAGAGGTCCCCAGCACCTCCTCCCTGGGGAGCAGAGGGACTCTAAGGGATCAAGGCTTAAACTTACAGTCTCAAGAAGTTATTTCAGCTTCATTCCCTACTAAGCCTGTGGTCTCCCTGAACCTGAGTCTACCCAGGCACCAGAGCCACCAGATTCCAGGTCCTTCCCCTGCAGCTCTGGAGGGATAAGTTGGGACCTCAGCCTGCCAGAGGCTCTGTAAGAGCCACCAAAGCCCAGGTGGTGTTTTGCAGTTTCCATCCAGGAGCTTTGCACCTGCAGATGACAGATAACTCCAGAGCAAAGCCACCTCAGCCACCCTCCTTTGGAGTCACCACCTGTGGAGTTGAGGCTCAGGAGAGTCAGGAGCAGGAGCCACAGGGGACAGCTCAGTCTGGCTCTGGGGACAGCAGAGGGGACAGGGGACAGCTCAGTCTGGCTCTGGGGACAGCAGGGGGGACAGGGGACAGCTCAGAGGGGAGGGATGTGCTGCAGGGAGGAGCTGGGGCTGCCCTGGTGCTTCCCCCAGCCCTGTCCCCCCCAAGGCACTGGGGAACCCGAGGCTGTCAGGGGAAAGCCACAGCTCTGGGGTGACACTCCTGGCCAAGGGACACCCCAGAGGGACACTAACAACAGAGGGGGGGGCAACCAGGGGAAAGGAGCAGACTCCCTCCTCTGTACAGCACCATCCATCCCACCCAAAGAATCTCCAGCCTGGAAAACAACAGCTGGGGCTCTGCTGGCAGAGGGGATGGTGTGGGCACTGGTGCCAACAGTCCTGTGCCTGGCACAGAAAAGCAGCTGCTCACGTGTCACCTGGCCCAAAGGTCTCTCTGGTCCCAAAGGGAGCAGAGGCAAATTCTCCCCCCAGGAGGTAAATTCCCAGGGACACATTAATGGGACAGTGTGGCCAGAGGCCAGGGCTGCTTGTTCTCCCAGCAGGGAGACCAATTTCAGCTGCCTGATTAGTCCCTGCAGCCAAAACAGAGGCAACTGAGTGTATGGAGCCCTCCATCCATCACAAACCACAGCTGCAGCCAAAGCAACTGGACTCCCAGTCCACCCCAGTGCACCAGCAACTCACTCCACATGCTCCCCTCCTCCCATCTGAGGCTCTGAGTGGCTGGGGAGCCAGTTAGTGAGAGCAGCTCCCCAGAGCCTGCAGGAGAGACCACAATGTCCCATCCTCCTGTCCCACCCTGTGGCATTTGGATGCCTCATTTCATCCCCAGGGAGTCCAGAGGAGTTGGCAGGACAAGCTGCAGAGCCCCAGGCTGGGCTGCTGTGGGATGGGGGGGGATTAAGAAGCTTTAGTTCTGATGGCCACTCAAAACCAAATAACAAAACAGAAGAACACAGCCCTGTCCTGCAGCATCCCAGCCCTGCAGGGAAGGTTCAATCCAGCTCTGGGAAACAGCAGGAAGAGCCACACAGGAGGTGCTGGGGACCCTGCAAAGGGAAACAGGCTCCAAATGTGGTGTGGGTTGTTTTTTTTTTTTTAAGAGCAGCACTGCAGTGTCTCTCCCTGTCAGTCTTTCCAGCTCAGGGTCACCCTGCTCTCCAGGAGAGACCACCAGCTGGGGAAACAGACCCTAGGGACCAGCAGGAGGGAGAAGCATCTTGGCTGCTCCACCCCCACCCCCCCCCCCTAAACCACACCGACCTACCCCCAGCCTGGGTGGGGGTGACTGGCAGTGCCAACAAGCACCCAGCACCCGGGGCCCTCTGTGCCAACAGGGCCAGGGCTCATTTACCCCACTCCAGCCACCAGAGGAGCTTCAGGCAGGGCATCTGGGGTTGCCCAAAGCTCCAAAATGGCTGCCTCTGCCAGCCAAATAGGCTCCTGAACCCACAGGGCAGAGAAGAGCTCCGTGCCCGGGCCACAGCTTTGGGCTGGGCATCAAGGCAGCTCCCCACACAGCCTGAGGAACACAGGAGAGGAGCTGAAGCTGCTGACCTGCTGAACAGACACACACGGGCTTGGAAAGCAGGTGCTGCAGAGCCTGGTGGAGGAGCTGAGGGGCAAGGTGCCACACTGCCCACATCAGAGCTCAAAGCAGCTCCCAGCTGCTGCTTTCTCACCACGTCACCTGCCCCGAGACACCTCAGGAGGCAACAGACCCCTCTGCACCCAGAGCTCCCCAGATGGCCCTTCCTAGGGATCACCTCCCCACGCCCCTCAGGAGCAGCCACCCAGGCACCCGTGCCCACTTCCAGGGTGGGAGAAGGCAGGGCAGGGGGCACTGAGTTTTCACCCCGAGCATCCCACACGTGCTGGGGCAGGGGAATTATTAACCAGGCTGGCACGAGCCTGGTGTGCCAGAGAAGCCCAAACAGCCAAGAAATGAGGCAAGGGACCTGTGCAAGCAGATGCCAGAGCTGGGGTGCCCACAGCCACCAGCTGGGGTGCCCACAGCCACCAGCTGGGAAGGGCTTTAGTTGGAGCCACGATGCACGGTCAGGTGTGGGTTCCCAGGCAGGTGTTTCAGCTGCAGCCTCCTCCTGGTTGCTGGAGCAGGGCAGCTGGGGCACAGGGGTGCCCACAGCCTCTCCTCCCCTCACCCCAGACACCACCGAGGCCTCCCCACATCCTCCCTCTACCCCCAACTGGCACAGGAGGGAACTGGTCTCCCCACACTCTGCTGAACCAGCCTTAGCATTGAGTTCCTGCTGGCTCAGAACCAAGCCATGCTCTAGCCACACGGGATCCAGGGAAGCAGTGATCCTACCTGCACAATGTCCAGCACCATTCCAGCAGCAACTGTCCCAAAACCTGCCAGGAGGAAGGGGAAGAGAACTTGCAGCCCAATAGAAAAGGATGTCTCCTTGAGGGGCGAGGCTGGCTCAGGACCTCTGTCTGTGCTGGTGTCATCACTCTCGTTGCTCTGGCTGCCATTTTCCAGCAGGGAATCTTCTTCTCTCACCCCTTTGGCATTGGCACGGGACTCCAGCACCACCACTTCCACCCCATTGCCATCAGGTCCCAGGAAATCTGAGGGCTCCACCAGCTGCCCCAGCTCCGGAGTGGCGAGGCAGTCCACAGGCACAATGGGCAGCACAGCCCCGTTGCTTTGGTGGCTTTCCTTCTGCTCTGGCTTGGAAGACATGCTGCAGAGAGGCTTTCCTGACCCTTGGCTTGCTGGGCCTACAGCCAGCAGCTGTTCCAGAGGGGATCTTGTGCTAGGAGCTTATACAAATGGCCTTTCCAGCATCTAGAGCCGACCTCTCCCAGCCCTGCTCGCCCGCCGTGGAGTGCAGAGCCTGCTCCTGCACCAGAGATCCCCATCAAGCAAAGTCCAGCAATGGGGGACACCAACCACAGAGCTAGCAGGGAACACTGCCAGGAACCTGGGATCACAGCAAGTTCTCCTCTTTTCCAGCAGCCACCGAGATGGGATCCAATCTTTTCGACTTTAGGGCATCTTCCTCCAGCACTGGGCACACGAGGCAGAGAGGAAATCAGGTGAAGTTATGGCCACTGAGTGACAAAGAAGCTTAAAGGGATGAGGAAGCAGGAAGGAGCTACAGGAGGGGCTGGTTTTTGGAGACAACACAACCCAGAGAAGCTCTTCTTGCTGCCAGAGCTTTGCCACTTTCGTCAGCCCCCCCTGTGGACCTGGAGTCTGGAGGCTCCTTGGGGGGGGTTTTGCCGTTTCAGGCTGTTTGCCCCTCTCTGCCACCACAGCCCAGCAACCCCAGCGAGCTCCAGACGTCACTGGAGTCCTCCCCTTCCAGAGGAATTTCTCACCTTAGGGCACGAGGAGCTAAGGGCTCTTATTTAAAGTAACAGCAGAGTTGCCAGTGAAGGTTACTCAGTGAGCTGGGCAGGCTGGAGGCTGGGAGCTGGCATTTGGACAGCCTGGGATCCAACGTCAACCCCAGAACTCCTCTTCCACCTGGAATACATGGGAGGAAAATATTCCCCTGGGTCTCGTGGCAGTCAGGAAAGCAGCTCATTCATTCAGGAGCATTTTCCTCCCTTAGCAGAGCCGAGCTTGGGCTCCAAACCTCCCCTCGCCTGCCTCACAGGGGCTGTGCCGGGGAGCGCGGGGGGACCCGCAGCTCTCTGCTCCCCCCACCCCGCAACCGAGCGCCCAGGAGGTGACCCCCACACCCCGCACCCTGTGCCTTGGCATAAGGGCACCCTGCCCAAGCCGCCCCGGGCACAGAGAGGCTGCGGCTCGTCTCCCGCAGAGCCCCGTGCGTGGCGGCACCGCCACCGGGTGAGCGCGGCGGGGAGCCCGCAATACCCCGCAAACCACCCCGTCGAAGCGCGGATCACCCCCCGCCCCCGAGGCCGAAGTCCCGCCGGTGGGAACGGCGGTAGCGGGGATGCTCTGCCCCGAACGCAGCGGGGCTGCCCCGGCCACCGCACCGGCCGCGTGGATCGGCCCCTTCCTCGGGGATGCGGGGCTGGCCGCGGTTCCCCCGCTGAACCCATCGCGGATCCGCGGTGCCGGTAGCGCCGCCGTCACCCCCCTCCCGCCCCGGGCTCTCACCGCACCGCTCCGCACCCCCGGCACCGACCGCTGCCGCTCGGCTCTGCCCCGCTGCAGCTGCCCCGCACCGCCCTGACATCACCGCCCGCCAATCACCGCCCCGGCATCATCGCCGCCCGCCAATCACCGCCCCGGCATCATCGCCGCCCGCCAATCACCGCCCCGGCATCATCGCCGCCCGCCAATCGCCGCCCGCCAATCGCCGCCCTGACATCATCGCCCGCCAATCACCGCCCTGCCCAGCGCGCCGCGCGGCGCTCCCATTGGTCGGGCTCTCGTGGCGTCAAGCGTGGCCCCGCCCCCTTCCGCGCCAGCGCCGCGCGGCCCCCGCACGGCAGCGGCTGCGGGTCAGCGGCGGGACCCGCCCCTTCGGGGAGAGCGGGGCGTGCTCTGGGGGGGGTCACGTGGGGCTCAGACACATGGAGCAGGAGGGGAAACCGCCAGCCCTGCAGCCAGCCCCGCATCTACCCCTCCAGCCAGCCCTGCAGCCAGCCCCGCATCTACCCCTCCAGCCAGCCCTGCAGCCAGCCCCGCATCTACCCCTCCAGCCAG
>JAOEGS010004996.1:20408-63220 GCA_025447755.1 Corythornis vintsioides | reverse complement strand
AATCACAGAATCACAGAATCACAGAATCACAGAATCACAGAATCACAGAATCACAGAATCACAGAATCACAGAATCAATGTTAGGGGTTGGAAGGGACCTAGAAGATCATCTAGTCCAACCCCCCTGCCAGCTTTTCTGAAATCAGACAGGACAATCCACTCAAGGAATACTGTGCTCTCGCAAGTGCCAAGCTACTGCTTCACTAGGCCACATTTACCCACATCCCCTCCTAGATGATGTGTTTGATACGGAATGACAAGCTGACTTTACCCTTGCCAGATCCAGGTCTGCTTGTTTGCGGTGCCTCCAGAATGTGACCGAAGACCTCGAGTGCAGCCGGGTCACCGGCTCCCCGTGCACAAGGAGCTTTATGAACACGCTCAGTACAATCACTCCATTCACGAGCCACAGGATCAGTGTGGGCATCATCCAGCCAAACCAACCACCCGCATCTGCAAAGGACATCCCAAAAGGAAAGCTAAAAGTTAATCTGGACACCAAAAGCCTAGCAACAGGATCAGCACAGGCCCCAAAGGGATGGCTTGCTGCGCTCACCATGCCAGGCATCAACTTTTGCAAAGGCTGCACTTTCATCAGGAAACATCTGTATCAACAGAGTATTGTCCAAACTCCAAGCCTCAACATTCCCCACTAAATGAAGTAGTTATTTTTACAAGACTGCTTTACTGAAAACAGAGTCAGCACTTTTCCTATAATATCCTATATTCTGATTTTTCTATTAGATACACCCCATGGGCACTCAATACTTCAGTGGCATTTTCTGGTCTTAGTTAAGTTTACATAGTGACACTGACGAAGCGTATTTACCAGTCAGGGAAATGACAGCACACCTATAGAAACCCTGCCCTCCTCTAAGCTGCTGTACTCTGAATGCTATACAGTAGTTGCAAGGCCCTGTAACAAGTGCTGCTGAAGTAATTAACTTATTACTTTAAGTTACAAAAGTCAGACAGTTACCTTAAAAACAAATATAAGGTGAATGTTCCTTAAAGACTAGTGAGGACAGAGGATGCCCCTTGTCATGCATTACTTTTCTATCTCAAGAGCCCAGGCTGCTGGGCCACAGAGGCGCCCCCTCTATCTCACCACACTGAATGATGGCCGGTTTTGTTCAAGAAGGATGCTGAATGTGGATGTAAGCTGGAACAGTGTCCAAGCTCTCTCAGCTGGCCCTCTTCCCACACCCAGCCCTGCAGTTACTACCCCACCCCAACCATTAAACAAACCCCATACAACTCCCTGAACAAACCAAGCCTACTAAACCCTACTAAAAAAAACCCTAAAACCCTACTAACAAACCAATCTACTGAATGACACTGACAGTCCACTTAGTGATCTGCAGGCTGGAGATTGTCTTTATCAAGACCATATAAGCTTGGTCACTTTCTGTGGTCCAAGCTATTCTAATTCATTACCTGACTCAATGGTCAGCATGGTCCTGCCAGAGCCATGGTGCACCAGGCTGTCAGGCTCTGGGGTTCCTCGGGCATCCAGGAGGGATGTCAGAGGATTGAAGGAAAGGCAAAGGAACGTGAGAGCACAGAGTAGTATTCGAGAGCGATCCACCATACCAAGGGCCACAGGAGGAGAGTCAGGCTCATCTTTAACCTTCAAAGGAATAGGAGTAAAGACAAAAAGAGGAGTAAAAAACCAAACAACTCTTGGCATTCTGTAGAATTCTGTAGAACAAAAAATGCTTATGCCAAGAGAGGAGTAGGGAAGAACAACGCATTTCAAAATTCACTTATAAGATAAAGATCAGCAAGAACTCCAGTGAAGCTTTCCCTAGATTGATAAGGCTGAAGTATTTGTGTGCCTTAACCCTCCTTCTGCTGCCAGTCATTTCAGTGATCATGAACTGGATTACTGGTTTAGGCTAGGATTAACCTTTGCTGCCCTTATGCTTTTAAGGATCTCTCAGAAGACCCACTTCTGTGATATCCATAAAACAAACTGTCAAAGACAGATAACAGCTTTCTGAAACTGTGGTTACTTACAGTCTCATTAAACACAGTTGATGTTATCATCTATTTCTAAGTCCTCCTGCTTTATTCAGTGGACATATTTATGTCCACTCTTCGCACCATGAACATGCACTGTAAGTCCACAGGCTCTGTAGAAGCTGAAGGCTAAGTACAGTTCTTTAAGCAGCTAAGGTATGGCTTAGACCACACAGCTCAGGAAGTTGTCTCAATTATTTAGAGGATAAACCACACCCATGTACCTTCCTCATCCTTACAAAGGATCTCTGACACCTACACATCTGCTTGCCAGATGTCCACATATTCCACTATTGAGAATTAGGAGAATTTAAGTTCTGGGCCCTACACATCCCTGAAGTAGGTGCCTTGAATTTGATAAGTGTCATTTCTTGACAAGTGTCAATTTACCTTTGCATCATCAAGGAGTGGACTTCCAGGTTCTGAATCAATAGAATACGGAGAGAAGCCAGCCTGGGATCCCGAGTCAGAGGCTGGAGGAGACATCAACAGCACATTCTGGTTGAAGTCATCTATCTTCAGATCCACATCATTGTCAACTAGACTGCTGAGGTCAATGCCCTTCAACAACTCTGCAAAAATCAGAGTGCGTTACATACCCGTTCTTGATCCAGCATCCTGCCAGTGTAGCTCGGGTTGGCACTGTCACCTGAACTAACACTGGCAGCTGTTGATGCAACATGCAGGTTATTTACTTCTGTCACGGATAAGGCACTGCAAGAGGTATCCTACATTTATGCTGACTGCCCCCCCCCACTCACTGCACAGACTCCACAACTTACTGTTTTTTTGGTTAGCCAGCTTCAGAACCATGTTCTCCTGCCTCAGCTTATGGTTGGCCTGTTGTAGGTACTTAATGTAATCAATGGCTTTTCTCAGGACTCCAGACTTGTGCATCTACAAGGAATTAAGATGTACAGAAAATGGTTAAATGGTTTATATGAAGAGGTCAAAGAGTCACTGCTGCTTGTAGAGATGCCACAACTCATTATATCACATGGTGATAAGAAAGAAGAGGGTGTAAAGGACCACTCAGCAGCCACAAATAAACTAATAGCAGGGTACACTGTGAGCAAGATAGACTTTGAAAGACATAAAGGACTGGGGACTCTCGAAGATCTTATAGAAAGAGTATAATGTAAGTAGATTAACATCCAAATTACAATAAGAGTTCACATCTGGGTTTCAGACAAAACAGTCCCTTGAAAGTACCAGTTTTTAAATGAGTGGCTCTCTCCTGGGATGGATGGAACAAGCTGCTGTCTGTTAACCATCATTGACTGTTGAATTCTGAGGTAAGTGCTTCGCTCCTTGCTCTCCCTCCCTTGGGCATCCCCATGAAAATACTCACTTCCAGCAGCAGCTGACAACTTTAGCTTGTCAACACAAGCCCAAAGCACTATGAAGCCACTGCACATTACCAATGTTTTTTAAAACATTACCTTACAATTCCACACAGCAATGGGTGATCTTCACTAGAGCACATGATTGTACAAAGACCACTCAAGGTATTGGGAATATTACTCCCTGCTCTGGCAGCAGGAGATACAGTGAACAGGACGACCCTGAATACATGCTGGGAGAAAGCCTCAAATATTTTTGCAAGGAAGACTATTTACAACTCAATATATAAAGGAAACAAATTGGAAAGCTCTGTAAATTCTTGTTGCAGTCACATGGAAAAGGACATTTAAGTTAAGCAAACTCTGGCCCTGCAGATTTATCAAAACATCCACTTGGATTTTCTACCCAGGGGACCTATATAAGTTAGACCTAACACAAGAACAAACACATAAGACATAGTTTATTTTCAAGAAACAGTAGCATTAGCATAGCAAAATAAACATTTTACAGGTGACCCTGAATACAATTATCACACTTTTGCATCACACAAATGTTTTTCACCAGTCTTATCCCTACTGTGCCTACTACTGAACAGTCACACATACCAAACTGCTTCATTTAGTAGAGCAACAAGCACCCGAAGAAAAAGTATTTATGACACTAGATTTGTTCTTATTCCACATCTTTACCTTGGCATCTGTCCCCATGACAAGGTCCTTTAGCTCAATTATCTTGTCATTTATGGACGACCGGTAACGCTTTTCAATGATGTTGTGAGTTGTTCTCCTCTCTCCTTCTTTAGGTGGTTCTGGTTGCTTGACACCCCCAGGAACTTGTTTGATAGGCACCTTTTCTTGCCCCACCATCACTGGCATTGTGGTCAAAATGGTCCCGTTGCTCCCAACAAGGGTCTACAAAACCAATGGTAACAAGCATCACGAGCAATCAGCCAATTTAGCTAAGGCTTATGATGATAAAAAGAATAAACAAAAGAAGAATCAGAAGAGTTTGTACAGCTCCAAGGAAGATATATGCCATCCTCCTAATTTCCTCCCATTTTCCTCAGCTGGCATGAGCACTGGCACAGCAGAAGAGGAAAATCTGCCTTTCTGTGTGAAAATATAACCTAAAAGCGAGCAGGTTAACTGAAGATTTTTGCCTGGCTGCTAACTGGTACATAAGAAGCCTACCATGCTATGCAAAAGTAGTCAAAACTTAAATCCAGGCTTAGCAAATTATCTCCCCCAGTAACTATTTGAACACAGATATCTGTTCAGAATGTACAGGATCGTAATAATGCATCTCTGGGAGCACAAATATCTCCAAGTTGATAAGAAGTGGAGGCCAGAAAACATAGCTGCCATCTCCAATGATTATATTGAATCCTTACTGTAAATATCCTCTGAAAAGCAGCTTAATTCACTTTCGTATTCAACATATTGCTATTAGACCCCACTGAAGGGGAAAAGAAAGTTTTGCAGGTATTCTGAGAGAGTTAGCTTTTGGTATCAAGTCCTTCAGAGGCTAAAAACCAAATGGAATTTTTAGGTCATGTTCCTCTCCTTGTAATACCAGAAAAAGGTAAACAGAGACGTGCCCTTGGTCTTTGCTTACTGGCCACACGAGGCTGCCAAACAAGTAAAATCTGTGTGTTTAGCCTTGGCAGAAAGAGGGTATTCATCACTCTGGACGTGTTTAGAGCAGCCCTCAAAACCCCTCCTGTCTGCACCACTGCAGAATACTAAAGCCCAAATCTCTTCCTTGCATTAAGAGGATGCCAGTGAGGAGAGGGAAGGAAGAATATCCACACAGTACCTGCAGAGCTGTGGTCTGAATGGGAGCAGCAAGTGCTGTCAGCGCTGGGTTCTGTACTGCAGCCATAACAGGATTACCATCTGCTTTCAGGGTTGTCAACACAAGGGAGTCCGTTTTTATGATCTGAGGTTGGACCAGAACCTAGATTGGAAGCAGTTACAGGTGAAGGGGAGAGTAGGTACACATTTCTCTGCTGATCTTAGTAGCTAGAGGATGACAGAGGGAACTCTGTATCTCAGTGGATGGCAAAAGAGCAAGGTATTTCTTTCACTTTGTGTCCTGCATCACCTGGATGTTTTTTGTCAGCCCCTGATGCAAACTCTAACCATGAGTTTGCTCGATATAAGCACTGCTGGAGGGAAGGGAGCAGAAAAACCATCAGGACGTTGGTTTACATTCAGTCACTAGTAATAAACGAGTATGCAAAGACACAAAAGAGCTTATGGAAAAGTTCCCTTCCCTTCTCCAATTACACCTATAATTAGGTCTCTAAATTAACTGGTCAAGCACTCCAGAGTCTAACGTGGCCAGGACAACCTGCTTGGCAAATACCTGCAGTAGCTTTCCCCTGCATCCAGTTTCACTAAAAGGATCTGTACCATGAATATCAAGCACATCAAAATCAACTGTAAGGTATTTTACCATACCACAGCTTGCTCTTGTTTCAGTTACGGAGAACACTGTAGATAGCACAGCACAACTGAATCAGAACATCTTTGTCACACTGAGCCATAAACCTTTTTATCTAATACAAAGACACACATGATTTTTTAACTCGGTTATGTTTTAAAACAAAAATCACATGGCATTGCAGCAGTAAAAAAGAAACTGTGGCAGAAGTATTGAAGAAAACATTCCAGTATCTGCCAGCCTTTCTATGACAGGGTAGAGATGGTGGATTTGCAAAGCAGGCAAAGGTCAAAGAAAACTTTAGTTATGCACGTTTCAGTGCAAATGGATTCTGCTCATTGCCTGCTACTTAGAAGTCACATCACAGCTTGCAGCAGGGACTTTCATGCATGACTCGCATGAAGTAAAAAGCTCCTGCAACACAGGCTGGAAGTACCTCTCACACACACAAAAATGTTTGTGCAAAAGCAATCCTATCCAGGACCACCAGCCCTACAAGCTTTGTCAGCTTTTTCCTGGGCAAGCCAGGGGACTAGACCCACAAAGCAATTTCTTCTACTGCTGGATCCCTGTATCATTCCACATCTTTACTTACTGGAACTTGCTGGACTTGCGGTGCAGCCACTGTCTGGACCGTGGCTGGTGTTAATGTCTGGATGGTGCCGTTGGCAGCCTGAGTTAGCACCCGCTGGGCCTGCACAGTCTGCACCTGCTGCTGGATGGTAACCGGCTGTACCTGGGAGGACGTCACCAGGCTCTGGACTTGAGGCTGAAGAACTGAAAATCAGAAGAGATGTCAGGAATAGTTCAGAGACACAGGTCACTGTTCTGGAGCCTGCAAATGCTCCCAGCTTCACTCATCTTCTTCTCAGATCTTCTCAGTAGGCAGCATTCATCTAACACATCCCACACATTGGGAAGCTCCCAGCTCCTTTGGTGCCTCCTGCAAGAGGACACTGTGCCTAGAATAGCAGCTTTCCAGAAGGCATGGAGGATCAGCTAAGAGTAAATAAAGTCAAAAACTTTTGGTCTGATAGCACAAGACTTGTTACTTCAGTGACATTACACAGTACATCCAACCAGCACTTGCCTATCTTGGTGGACCCTTGGATCCTATCTGTCATGTAAAGAACCAACACCTACTGAAGAGGATCAAAACAATTGGCATTCACAAAGGAAAATCCAGCCATTGTTAATTATCCCTACAAGTGTCTCTGCTCAGTGCAAGTACAGCACTAGAGTTTGGTAGTTAATATCTGCCTTCATTTCAGATTGCCACATGGGACAGACTGAAGCTGCAGGACTGGATCTGCCTGCTGCACCCATCGGTGGGAGGACAGGGCTGCTGACAACCCTTTTTTAGACACACTTTTCTCCAGTCTCTCAAGAGGCACAGGGGAGGAGGCCATAACCGAGGAGAGCAGCAAGATGACAACTACTGCAAGAGGTTACACAAAGAGACTCAAGATCTCATGACGGTTTCTCACACGCCCCCAAACTCCAGAACCATATAGGCAGAAGAAGGGACATGCCAGAAGCAGCGCTGCAAGAAAAGGATCATCAGGTTGGTTGTGGCAGAGGATGCTTTTGGAGTTGGAACATGGTTCATTGCAAGCTCACCAGGCACACTGGGGCCCAACCAGCACAGCGCGTTACCTTGGAAACTTGTGGCCGCGTTCTGGTAGATCACGGGCTGCTGGATAATCCTGGTCTGCGGCGCAGAGCTGAAGGTCGGTGTAATCATCACGGCCTGCTGCTGGAGCTGTGGCTGAGGCTGGAGGGGGGGCCGGGGCTGAAGGAGAGGGGCCGAGCGCGGCGGGGCCGGAGGTGTCGCCTGCGCGGCTTTGACTGGCAGGCTCTGGAGCTGCGGGGAGGCGGGGGGCGGTGGGAAGGGCTGGAGCTGCACCTGGCTGTACGGCCGCTGCAGCTGCGGCTCCAGGCTCCCACTGCTGCCGCTGCCCTGGAAGCTGCTGCACAAGTGATCCGAAAACAGGTCTGGGAAGTCCCCAGCCTGGTTACTAACAAACTGCAGCATCTCTGCAAAAGATAAGAAAGATGTGTTCGATTATATTTTATTACCCATACACTTTGTCACCTCAGGACTCAAAAGATAGGCCACATGCAAGGAAGGGACCTCTAGCTCCTTCAAAACCTCCAGAGAACGTATCACACAAACTTAGCTCCAGAGAGCAACCAAGAGGTGGCCAGAGGTGGGGCACTGCTGCTGTTGTTCAGGGTGAAAGGCAGGGCTCTCCTGAAAGAGACAACACTTTCCCAGACTACAGGATCCAGGCACAGACTGGAACTTAAAGCCACCTCCAATAGATGTACAATATTAGAGTCTTGTTCCATCACTGCTCCAATCTAACCCTTCCAGAAGGAAGGAACCAAGCACCTCTGTAATTCCAGCACTATCTGTTCTCACACCCAGCTTTTAGACTGCTACCCCCTCCTGTGCCACCTAGTATCTGGAAAATTACAAAATAGGGCAAGAATTTTCTTAACTTTGTTTTACTTTCAAGCATACCAGAAATCAGGGAAAAAAAAAAATCCTAAAGGAAAAAAACACTTTAGTAGAACTGTGGCAGGAGAAATCCATGCATGTGTGTAAACCAAAGTAACTTTTCCTTATTTATCCCCTGCTTGTAATCACTGCACAGTAATTTCTCACTTTCTCCAGGATTTTACCATCCCACAGCAAGAGGCTCTTACCACATTTACAGCTCTTCTCCACAGTGGAAAAAATTTCACAACCAAGAGATCATTGCTCATAAGCGAAGCTTCCTCTTCCCTCCATCTAATCCAATTTAATCCAGTTATGCACCTTAAACCACCTGAATGCTTCCCCTGATTTGTGGGCGTACTGTGGGGCAAGGAGTCAGATCCTTCCCCAGCCCAGGATCTGTCCACACTGCACTGACTTTTCCACAGCTTTCTGAAAGTCCTATTTATTTTTTGCTGGAAGTAGGAAAAAAGTGTGGGGGGGGGAATCCACAAACGAAATGAAGCATTTCTATCCAAGTAATAGATTCATGTTTAGAAACTAGAAAATATATTTCTGATCTGTAGGAAAAAATACACCAGAAGGTTCCTTACACAAGGAGATTTCTCACCCACAAATCCAAAGGATACTGCTGCTCTGGTTTATCAGGGGAGTTCGAAGAAGCAAACTTTTCACTAAATGTTTCCATGGAAATTGTCCCAGGAATAAGAGGGCTATTAATTTGCTTCTCTGAAATGCCACCCACAAGTCATCCAATTAATTTGTCTGACACTCCTGACAGAGAGCAAAAGGATCATCCTCCAAATTTCATGCTCCCTCAACAAATATTTCTCCAGACTTGTAGTCTACTACTCTTCCAACAACCATGTCTCCACACCCTTACACATATTTAAGCACTCTCCATGACCACTGCTCTTAAGAACTTGAGTCTATTGGATGGAGGACCTTGGAAGGAGATGTGTCCTCCTGACCTATTTACAATCCAACACTAAGAGGGAACGCATGGTTCCCCTGGCACGGAGCAGCAGCTGCCCTCGGGGACCAGCTGGACAAAACCTTTGTCTCTGCTTTTAACTAGATGAATGAAAGGTTATTTTTTTTATGCAATGCCTCAGTAAACTTTCACAAAACATTACTGGAGCAAGGAGGGCTGTTTAAAGATTAACATTTCTGCATAACATCTAGATGGATAGTAAGCAGATTTTCACCCTCCAACCAACTGCAGCAAAGACCACCCCAAATAACCCCTGATATGATAAACTTGGTAATTCCAGCTACCTACTTCTCAAACTCTTCATTTAATGGCACTGCTATTTTACTATCAGGCAGCACTACTGCAAGGGGGGTATAAACATAAAACAGATTATATTTGCTCTGAAAGAGTAAATTTCAGTTGTTAAGAGACAAATTTCAAATACTGTGTTTTAAAGAACATTGTTATCAACACAGCAGACTGAAGATCTTACTAAAAAAACCCTCTTGCTCTCACAAGCTAAATCGCATCTTTATTGTGGACTTAACTTTGACTAAATGCAAAATGTCTGAAGATTTCTAATAATTAGACTGCCATGGGATCAAACCCACCACTTTTAAAATGCCAAGAGCTTTCCTAGCAGCAACACAAGGAAAAAACGGAAAAATGGCAACATTCCAAGTCCATGTCTTTTAAAACGTTCTTCACCTACACAGGCACAGGGAAGAGAGTGTGTCTCCACTGTCTGTCAGAAAGCTGGGGTGCTTCTGGAGGACAGCTCTCAGTGACATATCCATCGCCAACAGATCACCCACACTCTCTGCACTGAATAGGTTTGAGACTAACATAGAGATGTTACTGCAGAAAACCATCCTGGACCAGCCCAAGGCTAAAAAATATCAGCAAGGCATTAGAAAACTGAGCCCAACAAGTGCTCCTGCCACTTTCATCAGCCCAGCGCCCAAATACCTGTCAGAAAGATGAGGGCTGGGCTCTCCCAGGGAGGCTCAGCTCCCCCCACCCTCCTGGAGATGCTGTGAGAAATAGAAAGCAGTGAAGGTCACAACTTTGAGAGAAACAACCCCTCTACTCCAAACAGGCTTCACACTCACAACCAACTCAGACCTCGCCCTCCAGCAGTGCCCTGCAGCAGGCAAAGGAGTTCACACCAAGGCAAGGGGCAAAGCTATATGCCTTTGGCTCAGCAATGGCACCTCTCCAACCTGGAGCACGATCCCCATGAGGGCCAACATCCCAAAGCAGTCAGCACACCCGCCTGACAGACCAGCATCATTCCTCCCCCTCCATGGAAAACCAAGAGCTATGCAGCAGGCAATGAGGACCTTCACATGAACGGGAGAGGAATGACAGGACCCGCCAACAAGGCAATTTAAAAACAGAGTCAAATCCTTGCAAAATTTCAAACCCTGAGACAAATCCATGTTAGAGCACAGAAGAAAAAAAGAAAAAAAAAAGAGAGAAGAAGAAAAAAAGCAGGTTTGTCATGTACTTCCCCACCCTCACCAGGAAAATTCACCCCAGGGAGGAAGGAATCTTTCTCCTAAGTTACTCATCGCTCTGAATCACACCTCCCTAGGCACACCATGGTTCAGAGCTGGCCCTGGTTGATGGTAATTTTTCTCTGTTTCCCTACAAATCCTGATAATTTATTATGTGGTGCCTTGACTGGAGTAAACACCATCTTCAATCTGCACTAACTTTATAATAGCTTACATTCTCACAAGCTACATTCCTCTTACATATGACAAGGGAAAAAAAAAAAAAAAGGTTATAAACTTTTCTCCTAGCCCACTGCAAATCACTTGCAATTATGAACTTTAAAAGACTAGCTTAGTTTTATCTCCCAGCTGCTAAACAGGGATGTTTCAGGCATCACTGCCCCCTGAAAGCTGTGCTCTGTTTGGGATTTCAGCTGAGCAGGGCAGCTGAGCCAGGCCCCCATTTTCAGCCTACAGCAGAGCTCATAAAGAAACTACACTTTTAATGGGCTTTCAGGAGCTGTTGGGAAACACTAAGTAAGACATGGCACCTGGGCACTTTGCTTCACTTCACTGAAAAAAATGGATTTCCTCGTTGGTCTGAGCACTTGGTGTCAATGCAGTGAAGTTTTATGATGACACAGGAGAAAAAAAAAGTAAGAGAATTTTAGCAGTTACACCTGTTTTGGTGGGGCAGGGCAAGGAGGCAGAGCCTCCTCCCGCGGGCACCAGCGGTGGCACAGCTTCGGCTACCATTTCCCACCGATTTTAAGAGAGCCACGAGGAAACACGAGAGAAAGCCGGGGAGCTCTGCTTGCCCCAGGGCTCTGAGGCATAAGGAGCGAGGCCACTATCTTATCCAACCAGCCACGGGTGCGAGGAAGGACTCAGGGCTCGGACACTGACCCACGCGGCTTTTTGCCGCGACGGCCTCGACGCCCCTCCCAGCGCGGTTGAACCCCACGAAAGTCGCCCTAAAGCGCTGCCCGGGCGGGGCTGGCCAACGGCGGGGAGACACGCGTGGCCGTTCGCCACAGGCAGACGCCCCCCGTATTCCACCCGGGACGGGGAATTCCACGCCCACCCCACTGCGTGGGGCATTTGCAGTGGGCCCTGCGCTTCTGCTCGGGGAGGAGGAACACCCCACGCAGCGAGACCCAAGAACGAGCACACCCACGCACCCTACCACCCGGAAAGCACCAGCAAACCCCAAGCCCTCGGGGAGGCATAAGAATCGCCCCGACCCCCGGTGGGAGATCCCGCACGCGCCGCTTCCATCCCCCATAACCCTCGCCTCCCCTCCTTTCCGCAACGCCCACCGTCGATGTCGCCCAGGGTGAGCTCGTCGCCCAGCTCGGTCAGGCTCTCCATGTTCTCCACGCCCAGCTCGCCGCCCTCCATCGCGCAGGGGCCCGCCGCGGCCGGGCGCACCGGCGCATGAACCCCCGCCACCGCCGCTGCTCCGAGGCGCTCAAACGGAGGCGACCGGCGAGCGCCGCCGACCCCGCGCCATCTTGGGCCGCCCCGGCGCGGCCGAGCCCCGCCCCCCACCTGCCCGCCGCCACGGTACGCGGAGCGCGCGCGCGCGCCCCCCGCGGTTTGTTGTCAATGAGACCAGGTCGCCGCCGGCCAATCGGCGGGCGCGGCGGCGCGTGGTGTGATGGCGCGTCAGCGATCAGCAGCTACCATTAGCATAGGCCGCCCCGCCCGCGCGCCCCCGCCCTCCTCGTTAGCATATTCATGAAGTGGGCGGGGCAGCTGGGAGCGCCGCGCACACGCGTGGGAGCCGCGGCGACTGGAGCGCTGCGGGTTCCCCCTCCGCCCACGGGAAGCCGATCGGGGCCAGAACTGGCAGCCCCGGGCCCCAGCTCGGCTGAACCAGGGGCAGACCGGGTGGGAAGGGGGCAGAGGAAGGGGTTTTTTCCCCCCCCCAGTTGGCATCTCCATCCGTCCGCAGCCCCGCACGGACCCTCGCCTCCCGAGGGGCCAGACCCGACGCTCGTTCCCACCAGGGACAGGCGCAAGAGGCAGGCTTCTTTAACTTAAAAGAAAAAAAAAAAAAAAAAAAAGAAAAAAGAAAAAAGTCACTTTTATTAAAGAAAACCAAAACAGGCGCCCATTGACACTCCTCCGCACCGCCCCCGCTGGAGGGCCCTGGCTCCACAGTTAAATATTCAGGACATTTCCCCTTTCCTTAAGGCCGCGGTGCTCTCAGCCCGGCCCAGAAATCCCGCCTCTTGGGGATAGTACCTCTACAAAATGCCTCCCCCAGTGTGAGTGCACCAGCGAGCATGAGAAAAAGTAGGGTCTTTGTGCCCCCCCTGGGCTAGCCCCTGACCTCTGCTCCCGCTCAGGCCAGATGCTCCCCAGAGGCTGGAAGCTCCGCAGCTGGCTCCTCCCTGCTTCAGCCCGGCTGCCCTTAGCTGGCCGTCCCATCGGGGGAACTACATTTGAGAGGATCAGCCCAGCACCAGAGGGATGGGGGCAGGACGGTGTGGGGTGCAAGAAGACAGGTGTACAGGGGTTCAGGGCTGGTTCCCCAGCACCTTCAGCATCACTGGTGCTTGCACTAGAGGCACACATTGGCTGCAAAGAGGGCCAAGAGCTGAAATCCCTCCTTCCCAAAAATTCACTGCATGTTTGCGTCCCTTCAGGGAAGCCCTGCGGTAGCCACCAGGGAAAACTGGATGCTGTCGGGCCAGGAACAGGCGTCATTGGCCTTTTCAACTATGCCTGACCGATGAAATGCACGTTGCTTGGTAAAACAGCCACTGGAAAGGGGAGAGCTGATCTGCAGAGGTAGCTGCGAGGCAGAGACCAGGTATAAGTGGGTAGGGGCTGCCAATGAGATCACCAGTTTAAAAAAAAAATCAATCCGAAACTGAGAGAAGCAGCATTGCTCATGAGGCTGTTTGGCGTCACACGGTCCCCAGCCCACTCACGATGGAGGAGGCACATTCAGCAAGGGGCACCCTGTGCTGCAGAGGGGAGGGCTCCCCGCACCCCCCGCAGGGCTCAGCTGCAGTGTCCCCCTCGCCCAACCCCACCACGGGCAGTAAAACCCCAACCAGCCCAGGGGATGGTGCCACGGCCTTCCCTTCTGTGCTTTGGCTCAGGGGAAGGGGTACCTCACTTCAGCTCCCTCCAGCCCCACTGGGGCAACCCACGAGCACCGCTACTCGGCCCCGTGCCGAACAAAAGGGAAAGGCAACAAAACAAAACCCACGGCACAAACGGAAAGGGGACCACCACCGGGCACCAGCCCGAGGAGAGGGAGCGAGCCACTCCGCATCCCGGCGGCATCGGCCCCGCTGCGAGGTGCAGGTCCCCGCAGGCTACAGCTCCGACTGCGAGCGGGAGATGCGTGGGCCCTTGCGGATCTCCTTCCGCTTCTCCTCCTTCTTCCTCCGCTTCTCCTCCTCCCGCAGCGCCTTCTGCAAGGTGTCAGCACTGGGGAAAAACTGCGGGGTGACAGCAGGGGGTCAGCATGGGGGAGTTCCCAACAGCCTCCCAGAGGCACAATCCCCTCAGACCCACCAAAGCACGAGCCCTGCGGTGCCAGGGCTCTTGAGAGCAGATGTGGCACGAGGTGAATGGAGTCTCAATGTTCCCATGGGATACGGGGCCATAGGATGGATGAGATGGCACTGGGTGTCTGAAGCTGACCTCAGACCAGCTGGAGGTTTCAACGTGCACGTTCCAGCTATGCTTCATCTATGCTGGGGGCTTTTGGCCCACCAGTCCACCCACTCCTTTCCCCAGCTGGCTGCCTGGAGCTGTGACAGAGTCAGGGAAGCCCACAGGGCAAGTTGGTGGCATCGTCATCGTACCTCAGAGTGGTCCGTTTTAAAGGGATTGCGGTAATCGGGTGATTTCTCGCTAATTCCCAGCTCCTGAGCCATCTGCAGAGCAAAGTGGAGACAGTGTCGGGGAATGGCGCCTCCCACCTGCACTCCCCTGTGACCAGGGTCCCTCCTCCCCACCATGCTCTTCCTTCATCCCTCCACCCAAGGACAACCCTCAGACATGGGGTACACTCCCCCTGCCCTCTTTTTACCCCCAAAACCCAGCAGCAGAGAGGGGACGTGGTGGGGCAGGACCAGGAGCCGTACCAGCCCCAGGACCTGGGAGTGTGGTCCCTGCTCAAACACGCCTGTGAGGTTGCAGAAGCCGATGCCCCAGCGGATGAGGCTGTTCCAGTTGGAGTTGCGGTCGAAGTAGTGGTGCACGATCTTGGGGAAGCGCAGCACGACATCCCCGAAGAAGGCGGTGTTCTCCACCACGTGGGAGTATGCTGTGGGGACAGCCACCAGCTCCGTGGGCACACAAGCCCCATTCTGCTGGTGCTATGTCCCCGCTGGAAGATGGGGAGGCTGAGGGCAAACAGGTAGGCTCCCCAGTATGAGCTGGTAAGAGGCAGAAATAGGGTGCCCAACAAACAGGGACCAGCCTGGGCCTGGTAAGGGTACATATGGGTTTTGTACGTACCCCAGCACTGGTCCCAGAAGGAATGTCAGTGATGCACCAGAGCACTAGAAAAAGGAGGGGGGTAAGGACCAGAGAGGACCTACCATCCTTTATCTTCTCATCCTGAGGAAAAGGCCCATCGGGAGGTACATCAGCAGCAATGAGCACAGCCCGGGAGTCCTCCAGCACCTGCCAGAGCCCTCGATTACTGCCCTGTCCTGACAGCCCTTCCCTGTGCCCCAGGGGTGCTTCCTCAGCCACCCACTTTGAAGCCCCATGGTGTCCTCCTTTCAGGTTCTAAAGCCCACCTGACCACCCAGCTCTTCTCTTGACTCCATGGAGTTGCCTCAGCCCTTCCTGCTTCTCCTTCCTACCCTCCCCAGTCCCATGGAACACTGAGCCCAGAAGGTGGCCTGTGCTGTGTCTCACTTTGAAGAGTCCCTTGAGCATGATGTCAATGATTTTGTACTGCTGGTTGACGTCATTGAGCTCAATCAGGTTCTTCAGCGCATTCATCTGGTCCTTGCGCTTCACCTCAAACAGCTTCTTATCTGCACTGCTGTCAAGGGCACCGCTGGAACATTCCCACCATGCTCCCACTCTCCCCTCTGCTGGGTGCTCAGCACCATTCCAGGCCCCCCAGTTCTCCACAGAGTGCCTGAGGGACAAGAAGCAGCACCTAAGCCAGGACGAAACATGGGTTTCCCGTGAGCCCCTTTGCCCAGACACCCCAGTGGGACACTTAACAACACTGGGCACTTGTGGGGAGCTGTCTACTTGTCAGTCCCTTCTCTGGCTGACAGGTTGGAGTCACTAGGGGATGCTGCTGTGTGCTAAGAGGGACTTGCCTTAGCCCACTCCCTTGTAGGCAATAAACGCTCATGACACAGGGGAGGTGGGGTGCCACAAGCCCAGGAGCCCCATCCCATCATCTCAGCCAGTAACCCCAAAGCAGAGACCCACAGGCATGCTCCACCACCTCAGTGGCCTTGCTAGTCCCACGAGCAGACTGGGAAATGTGCTCAGCACCCAGCATGCTAGAGCAGAAAGGAAAAGCACTGTGCTCTGGAGAACACCAGGCAGCACTGGAAAACCTACCGCTGCTCCTGTGCCAAGCTGAGTGCTTGGTTAGCAAACCCAGGAGCTCAGCTAAAGCCCTTCTACAGAAGAACAGAGGCAACTGCCTGGTAGTTCTGGGTCCTCTCTCCTCCACCCCCTTGCGCCCCTTTTAGTGGTCTGTGACCCTTTCCCTGCATGTGAGCTCCCCCTAGCCCCAGCAGGCGTGAGTGCACGTGCAGGATGAGAGGAGCAGGCTGTAGAGAGAAGGATACATATTTCCAAGCCAGAGTCCACCCTTGGCTTTTCCAGGTCTGCGAAGCTCTCTCGGGACAGCAGCAGAGCCAGCAGAAATGGGCAGATGAAGAGAAAATCCATGTCAGCCACTGCAGCCTGGAACAAAATTGATCAAGAAAACCAATGACCAGCAAGAAGACTTACCAAAGGGAGAAGTCACACAAGCTTCTCATGAGTGATGGCACATTGCCCTCAGTACCAGGGCCCTTGCCCACCTCTCCCTTGAACCCACAAGGGGTCTGAGGGAGACAATGGCCAGAGAAGATCCACAGGGCAATGCTGCAGCTGGCCCACTCTCCCCTGTGAGGGAAGCCCTGGTCTCCCCCTCCTTGCTACCTGCCTCCACTACTGGCTGGGCACCAGCAGGGAACCTGGGAATGTAACTGAGCACTGACCCAGCAGAAAAATTAAGTCATTATAGAATCATTAATGTTGGAAAGACCTCCAAGACCATCAAGTCCAACTATCTACCTAATATTATCATGACCACTAAACACCTCTTCTCCCAAGAAGCAGCTAGCTTTTTGCTGAGTTTGCATGTCAAAGCACCCCAGCAACAGAATTAGCAGGGCTGAAGGGAGGACAATCACCAAGGGGTTGAAGTTCACCTCTCCTTCAAGCACCAGGCTTGATCATCTTACTTCACCTCTTGGGGTGCTGGTACCTGGACCCTATTCTTTACTACAAGCTGGGCACCAGCTGCAGGCTCCATGCTGAAAAGCAGCAGTTGGGTGACCTGGTGGCAACTCGCCACTTCAAGCATGTCCCTTCCCAGGCAGTGCATGAGGCTCTGCAGGGATGTGGTTGGCAGAGCTGTTCTTGACCAGGAGGACAGAGACAACATGCAGAAGAGATACTGGAGGAGAAGGTCCTTAAGAGTGAGGGAGGACCCTGGTCCCTAGGACAGCCTTGAACAGGAGAGCAGTACCTTGGCCTCCACATGGTGAGACTCAGGCAGTCTGTCCACAGGGATGAGGTTTCTGCTGAGCTGTGCAGCAGCCACCAGCAATTACAGAAACAGCTCCTTCAGAGGCATCCTCTGAGCCACCTCCTGCTCCCAAGGGAACAGCAGATGAGCCACCCTCACCCTGCCACCTCACTCACCTCCTGAGCCTGACTTTACCTGCCCAGATGAGCCTCTCTCTGTGATGCACTAACACCAGAAAAGAAACAAATCACTTCCTCACACCAAAACTAGGTTTTTGCTTTTCTTTTTTTTAAACAAATGCAATTTTTTCAACCTCATGTCTGTGAGCAAGGCAAAGCAGGCAGCACCAGCAGCTCTCCCAGCCTTGCAAGGAGCTGCAGCAGCTCCCACTCCTGCCACGCACCTCCTGCCAAGGCTGAGCCAAGTGCCCTGGCACCCCCAACATGGGCAGGGAAATGGTGTCAGGCAAACATGAGAAACCCTCTTGTTATTTTGCTGTTGTGCTTTGCAAAATGCAGCATCTGTGGAAGGGAGTGGATTAGAGTAACTACAACCAGTATTACAGAGGAAGGCACAGCTGTCATTGGTATGGGCTCAGCATCATGCCCTCTGTTTTGGATGCAGAGCTGGGATGGCAGCACAAGCCTCACATGACAGGCCCAGGGTCTGTCCCCTCTGCTCGTTGTAGTGTGAGGCTTACAGCATATTCCAGCCACCCTGAAGGCCACAAAACACACCAACAAGCTGAGGCTGTAAGGAGAAATTCTCCATCCCGGGCAAGCAAATGCTCTGCTGTACCCATCAGCCTGGTTGGCTTCCAAGACATTGCTTCAACCTGTCAAAAACCATAACCCAAGGATGCAAGGCCTGGGTCAACAAAAGAGTGTGGGTCCACCCTCTGCAGAGCCCCACACAGCTGCTCATTCCCTCCCAGGATCTTGCAAAGGAGGCAAAGCAGCAACTCAAAAGCACAAACTGTGACTGCCCAGACCCCGAGTTCCTGTTTGACCCCTGGAATAGTTAGGTGACCATAAGGACCAGGCTGGATAATAGTCATGCTCATGGAGAACTGGAGAGAGACCTTGGGGTCAGCCAGTGGCCTCCAGAGCAGGTTGAATGGCAAACAGCAGAAATGCTGCCCCGCAACAGCTCTGCCATGCTGCCCACAGCAGTCCCAGTGTGACTGGTTAGGACAGGGACTCTCAAGTCCCCCTTTTCTGATACAGAAGCCGGGTGGCTGGAGGATGCCCCGCAGCTTCTCCAAGGAGGAAGACGCTGCACTGCAAACAAACCTGCTTCAGCAGCACCAGGACAAAGCATGGTGCTCTGGCTCTCAGCCGAAGCGGTCGCTGGCCAGCTGGTTGCTGCAGCAGAAAGCCCACCAGCCTGCCTGGCTGCCCCTGAATCTCCTAGTGGAGATGGGCTTTTCCAGAGACACAACAGCAGATGCTGCAGTATCAGTGGTTAGCGTTTTCAATGAAAATATTCTTAATGACTTTACAAATCATCTTGCAGCAGCCCTACAGATTGTGTCATGTGACAAGGTTTGAAGAAGGGGACTAGAGAACTATGCCATAGCAGAAGCCCATCACCTCTGCATCTGACCCTTCCCTGCTGATGCTCATTCTCACAGCGAAGCTACTGACCAGTGTCACCCACCAGGGCTGAAACACCCAGTGAAAACAAAGTAGGAGTCAGTTGTTGCCCTTACCTGGAGGGAAAGTGAGGCTGCTGGTGCCTCATGGGACCAGTTTGAGCTTATTTCCCTTTGCTGCTCTGCCCATTTCACCTAGTTTTAATAGCAGAGGACATTCCCTCCTCTCTAGGCCAGCCCATGTAAGTGTAGGGATGCCAAAGCTTCATGCAGATGTTTCTCCATGCTTTACACACAAACCCTCACTCATGTCTTCACACCTGCTAAGGAATGAGATGAGACAGAAGCACTGAAAAGCTGCTCCTCTTTTCTTTCCCTGCTCCTCCCTGAACTGATCCCTGCCAAAGATGGCTCTGCACAGCACTTCCAGAGCAGTCCGGGGAGCCAGGTTTTTTTGTTGAATGCAAGGGCTGATGCTACAGATGGGAAGGAGTTTCCACCAATATTCCCCTTGAAGACCTGGCCAGCTGGTTGCTTCAGCAGAAAGCCCACCAGTCTGTCTCACTGTCTCCCATCCTCTTAATTTAGATGTGTTTTTCTAAAGACATGACAACAGATGCTGTATTATAGATGGCTAGTACTTTCCATTAAAACGGTTTTAATGACTTTATAAATTCTCCTGCAGGAGCCCCATCTGAACTGAATATCTCTGGGATTTATTCACTTAATGAGCTTGCAAGACAGAGCCACACTGCCACGCTTCAGTTCCCAAGAGGGACTTTTGCAGGATCCCCCTTTCCCTCCACAGGGCACTGAAATGCCGGAGAAAAAGCATCACCAGCCAGCTTGCCTCAGGAGCACGCCATGGTAAAACAAGGAATGGAAACTCCCTGCTCTTTGAATCCATCCTCAAGCCGCATCTCCAACAACCAGATAAGGATTAATCTCTTGTCACAGCTGAACCAAAAGCTTCAGAGGCAAAACACAGGCTGCTCAGACCTTTTCTGCTAGGACATTTCTATACAGGGCTTACAGGATCAACTGCTTCAGTGAAACAACATCTGCTTGCCTCCAAAGTCGCTTAACCATCACATGTATTGCAGGGACAGTCACCATGTGGGGTTAGACAGATAAGAGGACAGCCAGTGAGCAGCTGTGATTCCCATCTGGGACGGTCCCATCCCAGCCCACCTCCGTGCCCCCTTCCTGCTGGAGAGGTCAGCAGAACCCCGAGGGGCACGGGCGGCCACGGGTACAGGTAGATGGGAATTCTCTTTGAAGCACCGCTGAAAGTAACGGCACTCACACGGGGACGGAGGCGTGGAGATCGGATTAGCCGAGACTACCCCGGCCACGCTGTGGGAAACTCACCCAAAGCTGTGCCAAGTGGACGCAGCACACGAGGGGCCGCAAACCCACGGGACGGGACGGCTGCCCCCCCGGTGTTGCCGCCGGTCTGCTCTGCTCCTCTCCACGCTCCCACACGGGGCTCCGGCCCGAGCGAGGGGCCAGGAGGAGACGCGGTGACGGCGCAGCCCTTCGGGTAAGGGCAAAGCCGTTCAATCAAAGGTCCAGCGAGGCACTCCCGGGGCCGCACTACCTGCCCCGTTCCCCGGCCACCCCGGCCGCACGGGCTTCCCTCCCTCCCCGCCGGGTCTCTCTCCGGCAGCGTGCCCCTGGAGCGGTCCCCGGGCTGCCACCGCCTCCACCCTTCCTTCTTGCCCCTCCACTGCTGGGCAATCACCGCTGAGACCCCCGGGGAGGGGTTCCAGTTTCCCCGGCCCTCTCCAGCGGGCTGCCCCGCCGGGCGGCGCGACGCGACCGAGCCCCCCTCACCTCCGGGCCGGGTTCCGGTAGCGGGATCGGCGCTCGCTCACGCCCGCCGCGCTGCCATGCCGCTGCCGCCGCTTCCCCGCCCCGCGGTGTCACTTCCTGAGATCCCGCCCCGCCCCAGCACCGGCCCCGGCGGGGCTGACCGGGCTCAGGCGGCCCGCGGGGATGAAGGGAGCCGGGTGCCTCGCCCTTCGCCTGCTCCCCTTGCGAGAGGGATTCCCCAGGCACTGCAAGAGATGGGACCTCGCTAATTAAAGTCCCGAGGAGAAAGGGGCGCATTCAGGGTTTGGAGGCAACAGGCAAGCGGGGGTCTGGGACTGTAGCCTAAGGGATCACCCGTAAACTGCAATAAGTACACTCTTCATAGTGAGACAAGCAGCCCATCTGCTTCCCCAGGGGTCCTGGCTGAGCTCCCCTGCATCCCTGACAGCCATGGGGAAAGGGGCCATCCCACAGCACCAGCAGTGTCTCTTCCATAGCACCTGCCACCCACGGATGACATCGTCTTCACCAGGCAGTTCTGTATGTTGATAACTGAAGAACATCAACCAAGCTCTCTCCCACACAGAAAGGGAAACAAGGAGACATTTCAGTAACCAGCCTTTATAAATTATTTTCGACAAACCTTTTTCTGAAAAGGAGCTGCATAGGACTTCTTCATAGGACTTCTTTTCTCCATCTTCTCTATACAACTTGCTTGGAATAAATGTCAGGATGGTGTCTTCTATTCTGTTCTGGCCCTTTCCCTCTGCTGCATGCACTGCATCTTCTCATTTCAGTCTCCAATGTGTGAGAGGGAGACTGCCACACTTCCCAGACAGCTGCAATTGACGGCTTGAGTGGAAACCAAAGTGGAGGCGTGGCTGAATCTCCAGCATGCCATGGGAATTCCCACATTTGACACACTGCTGACAGGTTTTCATTATTAAATCAACCTCCCCCCCAAGCCATGGAACCCCTCCTTCAACATGTGGGAGAAACACCAGTGTAGGTGAACCTGAAGAAAGTTCTTTTTTGACAAACTGTTTTTTACCAGTTTTTGTTTTGTCTTCCATGTTCATGACTCTCCAATTCAGGTAGCCACCACTGCTGCTCTTTGACTGTATTCAAAACCCTCCCTAACAACCAAGAATTGAAGGGTTTTTTGTATGTGGAAAAGACAGAAATGAGAAGCAACTTTAGCACTGTAACAAGACCTCCCATCCTCCTTCCCTCACCTCTGCACAGACAAGCAAAGGCAATGGAGTGGAACCTCATGGGGCTGGATGATCTCCACCCAGACAACTTGCACTCTGAGAGTCCCGCCACACTCAGGAGTGTCACACTGAGGGTAAACACAAGGACAAGCTACTCCTCACAGATAACAAACACCTCCCCCACCACATGCCCTACATACGGCTGATGACAGTGTCCCACAGTGGAGGAAGTCCCCACCCCAACAGGAAATATCTGTCATGGCCACTTCCATCACGGCTACCTGTCTGAGGCAACGTGGCGTGATGAAAACAGGAAGGCAAAAGCAGACAGTTTGAAAAATAAACAAATACTGCATCAGGTTCCCTCCTTCTCCACAAGACATTTGGAAGCAGACCCTGCCTCCATCCCTGGAGAAGAGGAGGATACAGTTCTCAGCAGGGCACTCTAAGGTCAAGCCAAACAAAACTTGGTAACTCCACTCAGCAGTTTCTGAACATACTTTGAAAGTGCTGGGGTCATCTTTGGCCTTCCATGACTTCATAGCACTCTGGTGCTACTGAGCACGCAGACAAAGGTTAAGCAATTGCTCATCCTCCAGGGAAATCAATACATAGATCATTACTGCTTTGAAGTCACAGGCTGCCTGGCCTACTCCACTGTCATCAGACCACCTCTACCATGTGGATGAATTCATCCCCATCAGGAACACCCATCTTTCATCCCAAATGTCTCCTCATTTCCCAAATGTCTTTTCAAATTTTGGGATGATTTCCTGGCTAACTTTCAAAGTTAGCCAGGAAAAACTCTCAGGTTTTTCCAATTCTCTTTGCCTTCAGCTGGAACAAGGGAAGGAGCAGTAGATTAAATATCCCTTCCACCTCTGTTACACCTACTGCTCTCATATCACCTGTCAAAGGCATCTGCTCAGCAAAGGATACACAATGTCCTGATGTTTTACACATGTGGTCCTCTGGGTGAGAAGGCAATCCAGCAAGGTCTGAATAGTCCCTGACTGCACCTGGCAATGACTGCTCTGAAGCTGAGCAGTCAAAAGGAAGAATTATTTCCAGACCAGAAGGAAACTGTGGGCTTGTTCCTTCATACCACCCTCCCTCATCCAAATGGCAGAGCAATGAGATCTTCAGACTTTGATCTGGGGGGGAATCAAGGAGCTGCCCAATATGATGCCACAGTTTAAGCAGCTGTTGGCATCACTCCCCTTCTGATTTCACTGTACACCCCTTAAGGCAGTAGGCCAAGCTAACAGATGCAGGATTCCTCTTTATCTTACTATAATCTCCTCAAAGGAAGTTTATGGCTCCCCATCAAAAGCTAAAGCAAACCCCCAGGGATTATCTTCTGATTTTCCTACCTGACAAAGGAAAAGGTGAAGAGCACGAGAAGTGGCCTCAGGCAGCTCTGCTAAGTTGGCTTCTGCTGCCTCCTGGAGAATCTGGTTGATTTCTTTTTGTGAAATAATATTGCTGCTCTGATGTCTCAAAAACTTGAACAAATGAAAAAATTGAGACATTAAACAGTGAAAGTGACCCACAAACTCCAACAATGACTCATCTTTTGGAAAGACCTCTTCTATGAAATGGGATGCTGCAGCACCTTAACCACAGACCTGATTTTTATACCACTTCTAATAGAACCAGTGCAATCTGTGTTGACAGTGCTCTGATTTATAACCAGACTTATTTTGGTTTAGGTTGGGAAAGAACTAAAATAAACCAGGTAAACTTTTAGAAGTGAAATAATAGCAAATATTCACAGACCCATCTTGTATTTGGAGGGGGAAGTTAATGACCCCATGCTCTCATCCACTGCTGTGAGGGTCTTCACTATTTCTGGTGGGTAGGACCACATTCCCTTTCTTGCTCACAGGCCCCAGGTACAGTGGGGTAGCAGATGGTGGTAACTCCCTGCCCTGAAAGTCAGGTCTGTTTGGTCAAAGACAGGGAGACAAACTCTGATGGCAAGCAGAGCTCCGCTCTCCAGGGAGCCTCCGTCCACTCCCTGACTGGCAAGGGCAGTTGCATGTTCTCTGTAGGTTCCCCTCTCCTCCCCAGGGGTCCAGGATGATATAAATAAATTCTGCAAACACCAGAACAGGACGTGCTCACTAACAGCAGAGAGTTTCTGCAGGGTGTGGAAGGGAGTTCACTTGAAAGTATCATTATTATAGGGCAGGAACATGGTGCCAGACAAAGCCACAGCAGTAGCTGAGACCATGTGTGTGTGTAGGGGGTAAATTCCAATAAATGACCCACATGCACTGTACCAACATACTGGAAAAAATGGAGAACAGCCTGCCTGCCCTTCCCCTGCTCACCAAAGTCATCAGCCTGAGAACTGCTGGCTGCAGAACGGACTTCTGGCCCCCATCGAGTAGTGTGAAGAGCAAGAATCGGTGCCAGGGCTGTGAAGCAACATGCAGAGCTGGGGGACAAGGAGAAGCCAATCAAAGACAGCTTTAAAATCGGCCAAGTGACAGGCTGGACCCGGATAAGGACAGTCTTCAATACTGACCCCAAGTTTTCTCTTCTGGACCCCACACTGTGACACACTAAGGGGATATTGTACTCTGTTCTTACTTGCTTTTTAATCTGTCACTCTTTGGGCAAGAGTTTAATCATGAGGAAAAAAGCTTAATAGCTCTTTAAAGCAGAAAATACATTTTGTCCATCTCTGTGCTGGTACAGGAAGAGAATCTTCTCTTGGGGTGCATGTTGTAAAATAGTAAGAAAGTATCTTTAGCCCAGAATTTAAAAAATAATACTCTCTGACTTCACTATGAGGACAAGTTTCCTGACCATGGGTTTTATTTAGCTGAAGAATACCCTTTGGGGAATGAAGAAAACCCTACAACAGAAACTGCATTGAGCCTGGATCTGCAGCAGAGAGTGCACTACAGGGACCCGCCGGGCTGGTGGAAGCAATGCAAACAAACAGTAGAGAAAATGTTCTTAATAAGAAACATATATGATAAATGGAGGTAAGGCCCATGGTTGCCTTCTGTGACAGTATGAAGTCTCTCACTGAATGCTAAAGTGTTATTACCTTGTATTTATTGCAGGTTAGGAGCACGGGATGGACATCTACAACAGCTCAGTCAATAGAGCTTGTTATACCATGGCAACTCACCAGAACTTTTAGAAAGTTCTCTTCTCCACTGGCAGTCATGTAACCTCCCTAGTGCCACCACAAGAAACTTTTACATGGCAAAACAACAATTAAAACAATGAAAATATTTGGGGGGTATCTTTTAGCTGGTGGAAATGAGAAAGTACAAGCACTGTGCACCAAGCCTGTTCTGCACATCTGGAAATATCTCTAGACCAAGAGAAAGCCTCAAATGAAACAACTCCTAGAGGCAGAGTCCCAGGCACAGTCTGCAGTGTACTTGCATCTTGCAGCCAAACACAGCTATGATCCTCATTCTGCTTGGAATAAGGAAACTCCTGTTATTGTTGTTGTCAACTTCTGCACCACAGCAAGAACTGAGGCAGCCAAAGTGACAGGTTTAGCTGCAGCTGAAGCAGCATTTCACTGGCTTAATCCAAATCAGTGGAACCTCCCCATAACATGCCACCTGTTTTGGTGTGGGTTTTTCTTTTTTTAACCCAGCCTTTTAATAGCCTCCCTTCAGCTACTGGCTGTCATTCATCTGCAGTATTACATCTGCATTCAACCACTTCCTCTCCCACCAGTGCCCCTTTTGTCTGGTTTTCATTCACTCCATTCCCTTCTCTCCTGGTGTTTAAGCAAATGACTGAATTGAACAGGTCAGGGTACAGAGAACTTTTGGTCTGTTTTAAGATCACAGCCAGCACCTGGACTTTGTGGCAGGAGACCAACAATCAACAGAAGGGTCTGTTCTCCTCCTGACTGTACAACACTGTCAGATTGTGTTATATTGTTAGCACAGTATACATTAGATCTGACATGGATTCCAGAAACCAAGGCTACATTTGCCTCTGGAAATCTACAATGTCCACCTTCCATTCCCTCTGGCTGTCTAGCAATCTCCCTTGCCCTCCCTCAGTGCCAAACTGTGACCAATGCTGACCATGTGGAAGCCATGTCATATTCAGATCCTTCCTCTCCTATACTTATGGTCCAAAGGTTTGCTACAATTGGCCTGGAAGAGAGAGACTATTCCTACTTTCCTTCCTTAACCTTTCACTCTTACCATACTGGGGAGTGGGGAATAACTTTTTTAACTTTTTTTTTTGTTCTGGAGAGCATCTTGGTGTCCAGAGGGCTCACACCTATCTGCAGGGGAGCCAGGCACTGTGATTCCATTCCACAAAGCACATGATTAACTTTAGGCATACAAATAATTTTTCTTACTGGGCATAAACTCATTAAGCATCTGCTCCAGGGCACTACTGGATGGAGATCAAAGAGCTCAAAATCACTGCCAGAGGGAAACTCAGAAGAAGAAAGAGCAGGAAGACTTTACCAACATCCTGGTTCTTCACATAAAGGTATTCCACTAAGGTTTCCAGGCAGGCAACCACAGCTTGGGAGAGCAGAAGGTCTTTCTGGAATATCAAGAAGGGGAAAAAAAAAAGAAGAAAGGAAAAAATAAAACCAGTCAACAGCTATTGCAAGAGGAAAATTCATAAAGTAGCAGGATCTGAAGAGCATACAGTACAGGGAAATAACATCCTTCATCTCCTCCACAGGATGCAACATGCTGCAAATTATCTGTCACATCAAGGAGCCAGACAAAGACATGACTACTTACTCTGAGACTAAAAAAAATTATGTAGCATCCTCCAAAGAATAAACATAGGAGCCCAGTATCACTTGACAAAATCAAATATTAACCGATGTACCACACACCCCAAAACATCTTGCCAGGGACATTGGAGAGGGACTGGCATTTGCTGTTCCCACCTCTGTCCCTATGGGTGTGGTGTCCCTGCAGAGCAGGAGATGGGAAAACAGATCAGATGGTCTGTAGTACACTGAATTTCAGCTATCCAGCTCAGCAGCAGGGAGTACTGCATAGCTTGATTTACCTTCTTTCCTACTGCACCATGCTGCAGCAAGAGCATTTTCCCTCCTCCTCCTCACACATCTGTAAGGGGTGGAAAATGTAGGCAGAAGAAGAAAAAAAAAAGGCAGCCCCTTAGGTTCTGCAATAGAGTGTTTTTTCCTTAGGTTAGTGCACCTGCTTGAAGCCCAACAGTAGTGTTGTTCCAAGAGTTGTAGTTTATATACCTGCAACTGGATGTGCACCAAAAGGTTCTGCAGACTGACAAGAAGAGAGAAGATCTGCTGTGTGCCAAGGGGGTGCAGGGCAGCATCCTGTGGTGATGATGGCTGTGGCCACGTGGCACCTTGGGCTGTGTTCTGGTCAACGACCACCAGCAGAGAGGAGGAGAAGTTCTGTTGCAGGACAGCTCTCAAGAACTGTGTGATGCTCACTAGACAGGGAGATGCTTATTAGTGTGTGTCAATGTTTTCCACTCCCCTGCCCTTTGTGTTTGTGCCTCTGCAATAGTATAGAAGAGAAAATTTAGGGTCCATTGGAGTTGCCCAGCAGCTGCTGAGAGCTGCAGACTGGAATGGTAACATAAGCTCCCTTGTTTGTCTCCTCTTAGTGAGTCACTACTGTTCACCCTCAGTTTCAGATGTCATTACCAACCTCCAAGAAAGATTTGTCCAGCAAAACTCCAGACAGTTCACTCTTGCCCTTCTCACCATCAGTTATGTAATCCCAAAGCCAAGTGGATCAAAGCTTCCTGATTCCCACCTGCACCTCCACCATCTCATTCCACAGTCACCAGTTCTCCACTGTTGCCTGTAACATGGTACTAGAGGCCACTTCCAGCCACATTCTTGCAAGAAATGCAAAATACCTAACAGCAGGACTGGCTTCTTCTTCCTGAAGATGACTGCATTCAGGACTTCTGTCAGGTTTAGAGAGAGTGTCTGGTGAACCTAGAGGAGAATTAAATAAAAAAATAAAAATAAACCCCAACAAAACAGTGCTAGTTTGGATCAGGGAAAAAACTTCCTTGAATACTTCCAGTCCTTAGACTCTACCCCATGACAACCATTGAAAAACAAGGAAACAGCAACAGTGTTTGAGGAGTTTAACCCAGAAGGCAGTCACATCAGTCACCAGCCCCACATAGTTTCCCAACCACAGTGCAACTCATTTGCCAGTCTCACTCTCTTTTCTCCCTGCAGGCCCTCTGGCACATGACTGTCACACAGAAGAGCACCAGGCACCACCAACCACAGCTGTACCTTAGCCACACAGCCAGTCACAAAGGCTGAGGGCAGTCTGAAACAGCAGCTGTCCAGCAGCAATGACATGAAGCATCACAGAGATCCAGAAGAGTTCAAGTTTTTCAGTAAGGCAGAGAGGTGGCATGGGAGGGCAGGCTTAAGGACCACAGGTCTGATTGCTTCAAACTGTGTTCCAAAGAGAAAAATGTTCAACGGGGGAGCTAGGAATATCTCCTGCAACAGGGTAATGGTGGTGACTTGTCTAAGAACTGACAAGCCAAAAACAGTCTACCATTCATGTCCTGTGTTTATACACAGGCTTCTACTAAAGCCAGTAGCAGGAACATGGCTAAGATGAGAGTTTGCTAAGGCCAGGAAAGTCCTCACTGTTAACATCAGCCTGGGATGAATGTGGCCATTTCCCAGAGCCACTGTTCCCCTCTAAAAACCTGCAGGCTCAGGAAGTCAACCTGGTATCAGCTCCCACTACTAAGGCTCTCTTACAAGGGCCTCCAGGATGCTTTGTGCAGCTTCTGCTATACTGAGCTGAAGAAAGCAGCAAGTAGTTTTCTCCTGTCTCCTCTCCTTCATCCTCAGCAGCAGATCAAAAATACTGAAACTTAGAAATGCTGAAGATAGAAACACTGAAACAGCCTTGAACCACTTACATTTGCCACCTGTATCTGTAGTTTCTTTCCCCAACTCTGGTGCAAGGATTCCAAATCACATATGACAGACCATTAAGCCAGTAAGGTACCAGTGAAGGCAAACAACAGGTGCATAAGCCACTAAATGACTGTGCTTCAAAGATCAGCATGTGCTGAGAGTCACTCACAGATGAAGCTCATCACTGAGACACTAGAATTGAATTTGAGACTGGCACAACTCTTTACCATCCAGATACAGCCCTGAGTGGGAGATGGAGAAGGTAGGTTGTGATCAGCAGTTAACAGAGCAGGGACAGGCAGGTCCTATGCAGGCACACAGCTGACAGTCCATACAAGCCCCATGCTGTAAAACCTGAACAAAGGCAGCACCCCCGTGAAAAATCAGGTGCAAACTTGGTCTGTCTTGGTCTTTTGGGAAACATCTTACCTCAGAATTAGAAAACCAACCCTTGCCTCTTTGTGCAGATGCACACATGTCTTTAATGTGATTTTATCATCTGTGAATAGGTGCACTGACTACCAAACATACTCTTGCTGGGCAGAACTGTAAGAGCAGAGCTCACAGCTCATGATGTGCTGTTTAATGCCCTCTAAAGAGAGGGAGATATTTCTGGGGAAGGTATCTCCTGGGTAGATGCTTCAAGTGGAAATGTTATCCCTTGTGTTGGGATTACAAAGTGCTTCCCTTGAAGCTGTAATTCCAGTATCAGACAACACCACCTTAGCTCTCTTGTTGGACTGCAAAGCATCAAATACAATGACGTCTGCCCACATTCATAAGAGCTTGTGATACTCAACACTTACTTGCCAATAATAGGCTTGGACTTTGACTGATCTACTACTGATCATTTTAGTATAGAAAAAGCAGTTCACAACATGGGAACCGTGTGTCTCACATCCAGCCTTCCCTTGAGAAAGGCCCTGTGATGCTTTTTGCTCTGTCCTGAAGAGGAAAGTGTTTTGGATCAGGAAAGCTGGGCATGCACTTTATTCCCCAAGATTTCTGTCTCCCTCTAACTCTCCAGTGATTCAAGTCTCAGCATTCAGCACCATGCAAGCTTCCAATCCTGCTGGAGATTGCATCAGGGAGCAACAACCTGTGGACAATAACAAAGGAGCAACCAAGGCAAGAAGATTCCGGACCAAAGCAAACTGCTTTCCTCTGCTAACAAAGATTATTTAAATTTTATTTATTTATTTAAGATTTAGCCATTCCCTGGATCTGAGCACTAGAGTCATTCTAACCTCAGTATTGTAGCGATGCTGATAAAGTAAGAGGGATGCAGCCAACAGCCATCCAGAGCACAGCAAGGCATCCTCAGGTGACAGGGAAACGTGTTCAGAGGGAGGGGACCGCAACCAGGTGCACTCCAAAACCTTCTGCAGGAGCTCTAGCAAGGACACATTGGAGAGCAGCACAGCCACTGCTGTGTGGAGAAACATAATCAGAGAGGCCCAAGGGATGGCACAGGTTAAAGCAGCTTGACAAGCAGAAGAGAAGTGCAGAGCACACCCCTGCTGCAGTGAGGCTGCTCATCAGAGTAAGGCTGCCCAGTTACACTGGTATTCATCTCCTACACCACAAGCAACCACTTGGCCAGCTAATAAAATGACTGGCCTCCAGCTAACACAGCTGGAAGGATGCTTAGAGATGTTGTCTATTATTGTTTAATTTTCTGAACCATGGCAATACCAGGACATTTCAATCAAGGCACCAAAGTCCCACTGCTGTGTTTTAAGAACAAGAAAAATGCAGTGGTTCTGCCCCCCAGCAGCCGATTCCAGAATCATCAAAAGGCAGAACAAATAAACCAAAAATCAAACCAAAATCCTCAACCTAAAAACCCCTCACATCCCAAATACAAAATGGTCTTTGTTAACTGTAATGCTACAGAGGAAGAGGAAAATTCCACCTTACCTGCTGAGACAGTTAGAATACCAAGCCAAAACCTTACTAAGTTTAACTTATCAATCAATACAATCTTGCCTCACCTCTCTGTTGACTACAAGGTGTTGTCTGATGAAGGCTCCAGTACAGAAAATTCAAGGAAGGCTGCAGGAGGTCAGTGTCTCTCAGCCTGCATTTCCCGCAGAGATTACTGACTGGAAACAAAAGAATGTGTGTAACAGATACTAAGAGAACAGGGCACCTCAGCACAAGAAAGTAATTCAGTGGGGAGAGAATTTGGACCTAAGTGACACAGCTTGAAGTGAAAATAAACAGAGCATGGTACAAATAAAGCAATAGACATAGGATGATAATGGGGAGGGAGGAATAGAAAAGAGTATGCTAAAGGGTATCCACCACACTGGGCAGTAACAAATCCAAGAGCAACAAATTATAAGTTACCTGCTTCCATAGAATTAATTTGATCCTAATCAACCATAAACAGACACATCCCTGACTCACATAGTGACAAACTGGGGAACACAGAATGGCTAGGGCTGGAAGGGGTCTCCAAAGGTCATCTAGTCCAGCCCCCCTGCAGTGAGCAGGGATACCCTCAACCAGATCAGGCTGCTCAGAGCCTTGGCCAACCTCACCTGGAATACCTCCAGGGATGGGGCCTCAACCACCTCCCTGGGGAGACTATTCCACTGCTCTACCACCCTCGAGGTAAAGTACTTCTTCCTGACATCCAGTCTAAATCTACCCATTATCCCTTGTCCTTTCACTAGAGGCCCTTGTAAACAGCCCCTCTCCAGCCTTCCTGTAGGCTCATCATGGAGAGCTGTGCCCTCCACTCTCACCAACTCTGCTCACACTAAGAATAAACATGTCATGATTGTTGTAAGCACCACACATTTAGGAACAATGTTTAGCAAGAGTTTGGAAGGGAAATCCAGGACTGCAGGGCTCAGCAAAACTGTCACAGGAAATCTTTTGAAAAGCTTGAAGTCTAAGTAAAGCAATTTTCAGAAAACACATATCAACACACCTCCCTACACCCCTCACCTAAGATCTGGTTTCACCTAGCTTCATCAGAGGAGAGTGCCCTGCATTCCCACTCCTGAAGGACATAGCCTGGAGAGCAAAGCAGGGAATGAAGAGGGTGCCTGGGGCAGGGAGAAAGTTGTGGAAAAAGTACAGAGCAGAAAGCAAGGAGCTTGTGATTTCTGGGAGCAGCTGAGCTGTGCTCTGAAGTCACAGCAGATAAAAAGGACTCATATTAAGAGGACATGCTTCTTCCACACTACCAGTTCCCTTGGCTAATGAACATCCAAGATACACTGCTTCTTTACAAGGACAACACAGGCAGGATTGAGACACGCAACATTTCAAATTGAAGGGGACAGTCCTTCAAAGTCTGCTGGAGAGATCAATTTGTCAGAACAGAGATGACAGATCAGCTGAACTTCCCTCTAGTATCTATTCTTTTTTCATGGTCTCCATGAATCTCCATTAACCAAGTAAGAAGGGAGAAGTCACTGAGTAAGGATCACCAGAAAAAGAGGAGACCACAGTACGGTAAGTAAACAAACACAGCCCTGTCTTCTATGTCTCTGGGGTAGAGTGGGCAAGTGATGTAGCTGGCTGGCACCCATATACTCTGGACTCACCACATCCATGGAGAGCCTGGGTTCACCAGGCTGCTGGTTGAGGCCTGTGGCCTGAACCCCAGAGCAGTGTGTTAGCAAGTGTGGACAGGGAAGGTTGTTTCAGGATGCACATAAGCAATACTGTCACGTGCCAAGTCAGTAACAGTCACAGACCCTGAAATCAGGTCACGGCCAAGAGAATACTTTGGTTACCTTGAGGTTTCAGACAATAAATGTATTGTAAAAGAACAGGCAGACAACCTGGGTTTTGTTGACTGCACTGGTAACCAGGGCTCTTTACAATGCTCTGGCTTTGAAAGTATCTCAAAGCAACTGTAACTGTAATGCAAAGTACACCTTCTCTCAAAGGACAAAGAGCATGGAACAATTAATAAACATAGATCAAAGGCCCCTAGGAGAAGATGGATGCACACACTCACCCTGGTGTAGCAGCTTGAAGTCTGTGCTGTCCAGCTCCCTCAGACCCTTGCTTCGCAGCTGCACCAGGAAAAGGAGGCTCAGCAAAACAGGCAGGTTCCTGTTAGCTAAGAAGGGCACAGACAGCTTAGATTGTCAGTGTTGTACCTGAAAGCATGCCAAGAAGTGTCAGTACTAGGGGAGAAATTATTCCCCCTCTATATACACACACACACACACACACACACACACACACACACATATACAGTCGAAGCCCCAATTTCATTCTCATCTCTACAGTCCCCTCTGGATCAGGCCCCTGTGCTGCCAGTGTGAGTTGGCTGGAGTTACACACTGGATCCTGCCAACACTATTTTTGGAACAAGCAGAAAAGAGGGGGGAAAATAGGCTAGGGTCATTTACACCCTTAGTGATCCACTGAGCCATCACACATTCTAACTGATACTGCTAACAAACCAAAAGTCACCAGCCCATTCTAGACTGCTCTCTTCCCAGCTACTTGACCATCACTGGCATCCCATGCTTTGACAGCAGCCCAGTACCTCAGAACACTCAGCTGCACAGCATTAGCTCTCCTCCATATCCTGAAGGTAGATAAATGCTTCCATTCTGCACCAAAGGGCAGAACAGACACAGAAGTGAGAGCCCCATATAGCAGGTTTGTAGATGAGAAGAATGGAGCTGCTCAGACCACCAACTCCCCAGGACAACTCCCTGACCAGTATATTCACTATTCTGCAGCACTGTAAAGAGGTAAAGATTTTGTATGGTATAGCCATACCTACAGTAAACAAATAGCACCCCCAGAAAAAAAACTTCACAAAGGCTCAGGAGTTTTCAGTTTTGAGGAGAAAACACTTTGTGTCTTTAATGTTAACATATTCTTTATGGAGTCCCACTGTTAGGCCTTCTTCTGGTCTAAGTGCAGGCTACTGTTTGAACAGGAATGTTGATCCACTGAATGTATCTGCCCCAGACCTCACAAAGAGCTGCCTGCATGCTGGGTGACAAGGAAGCTGGGCCTCCAGAGTACAGCTGGGGTTTGATTTCCTGGATGGGGCTGCCAGGAACTTGGTTTACGAGTTCAAGATTCATTATGAAGAGAATCTTGCAAAACCCCCTCTAGCCCAGTGACCTGTCTCCCAGGAAACCAGCAGTTTGGAGGCATAGGTCTGATTCCCATAACAGATGGACATTTGGCCCCCTGCAGCCCCTGGGACTCTTAGATCAGCAACAGAGGGACACCACAAGTCCAAATATGTACAGTTTCAAATCAAATCAGATCTAGCAGATGGCAGCATTGCTTTCTTAATCCGCAATCTTGCAACCTCCTGCTCCTGCTTTCAGTCTCACCTCTTCTCCAGCCTACTGACTTTGCTTGAGGGAAGACAAAAACACTTTCTCTCTTGTTGCTTCCATCCAATTCACTGCACAGCAGAACATCCCAGACAGGTCAAGGCTGTTACAAGTGTCAACGGCCCCCTCAGGAACAAGTGAAAGTAGTGCTGGCCCCCATCTCAGGGCAGGAAGGGACAGCCCAATACTGCTCCCTCTTTCAGTTCAAGCTCACAGGGTGTTTTGTACAGCACTGTTCACGATGGGACAACAGTCCCAACACCACAGCCAGGGATAATATGGAAAAGAGAGATTTCCTCCAGTCACAGCCCTGCTAAATCTTTGAGAGATTTAATAGAATCTGCAAAACAGCAAATAGATCTGTGATAGCACAGTTCCTGTGTAGGAATCAATATCATGAATGATTCAAACAATCTCTGCTTCTGGTCCCTGGCCCCTGGGAACTGACTGCACTCAGGCACACTGAGCTGTTTTGCACAGAGAAGAGGCAAAAAAGGAGGATGTCTCTCAGTCACCAGTTGACCCCTGTTCAAGCTGGAAGATTTACCTGCACAGCTCTCCATTATGACAATACAAGAGAACCTTGCCTTGGTTTAACAATCACAGTTTGAAGCCAGAACAATCTAAATTAGGAAAAGACTCACTTCAAAACAAGAATCTCTAGAAAAGAAAACTAAATCTGTACAGTTCTGTCTGTAAATTTCCTCATGCAGATAAGTACTGAAGCAACATCAGCAGTTCAAAAAGACTTATCCCAGACTGCACCTCTTCAGCCATCTACCCTGCTAGCTGATCTTACAGCAAGACACACAGAGGGGAGCCACCTTGCAAAGAGGCCGAGGTGTTCTCTACCAGCAGCTGCTGCAGAATCTGTAGGAACTGACTCCGGAGGAGGTCACAGACAAGGACATCCTCATTTCTTTCCAGGAAGGTCCTTAGAGTTATCAACACCTTCCAAGCCACCTCCACAGAGCTTGAACAGACCAGGTCCTGCAAGGGAACAAGCACACACATTACCTTTCTGCCCTGATGAGGCAGAAGTCACTGCTATTTAATACCATTATGCTAATCTGGTGCCTTGGGAAACAGCCTCATAAAGCACCATTCAGATTAAGTATGTCCTGATTAAATAGAGAACTGAATAAAGCAGAAAGACTCATCTGACAGACTCCTCTGAGGAATATCCCATTTAAAGAATGTATTTGTCTATGTGTCACCCTACCAGTGTAGAGGTAACATACATTTAAGGTCAAGGTTTTAGACAGGTGAGGTCCTAAAGCCTGGGTCCTCTTTCCAACAGCACAGAGCCTCTGGCACTTCTGTTTCCTTGTTTTGGAAAAAAAGAAAAAAGATGACTACCTAAAATCAACTTTCTGAGTCAGACCATAGCTACTCATTTTCAAAAGGCTGGCAGCCTTGTATCTGCAGTAGCAACCTAACAGCTACACTGCATGAAATGTACATAAGCCAGACAAGCAACTGCTCAGTCACGGCAAATGGAAGAGTCGTGTATACAGCATTCAGCCCACGAGCCTGCTTCTTGACTACAGAGCTCTGTCTGGAGCTGAATCTCACAGCCAGTAGCCTTAATTTGGGCATTTTTTTGCTATTAAGGAGTTTAACATGAAATTCACCTGCACAGCGTGTACAGATGCAGTTCCATAAAGACCAGGCAGAAAAAGCTTGGTAGTGCTGACATAATGTGATTGTCTCAACATGTGTTATGTGAGCACTGCCTTCCCTCTCCTCCCCCTGTAGCCCTGGCTAGTGCACTGCAAATGCTAAAGCACAAAGAGGTAAACAGAAAATGGGTCTCAGCAACCAGGTGGACAGCCTGCCAGGACAGAATACATCCTTTTCCAGCTGCCTTCCCCTGTCACACAGTGGTGATGCATCCAGACTGGGATGATGGAGAGGAAATGTCTGTAGACCCTCATACCCAAGGAAAACAGTTAAGGTAATAAAAGGTAGCCTGTGTCAGAAGAAAAAAAAAAATCTCTACTTCTGAGACAGATTCCTGCACATATCTGAGACCTTCAGGAAAAAGGGGCAGGGAGCAGTCTGCACAATCAGCTCCACTGAGGTAGATCTGCTCCATATGACATTCAGGAACATAATCTAACATTAGTCAGCCTGTCTCCATTTTCTGAGAATGCAGCTGAGATCTGGAGCTTGGAGAAGAGAGGTGGGACAGTGTGAGATTTCAACCATATTCACCCCCAGATGAATACACAAACACCAAATACCACTAGCCACAGCCTTCCTGGTCCTGGTAGACGCATCCCTGTGTGAACATCTGCCTTCCTACTCTAACCCAGACAATTATTAAAAGCAGATAAGTGAATAAATAATCCTTGGAAGGACATTTTGTTTCACTTTACCATGCAGAGGCCTTTCCACATTACTAATGCAATCTCAGGCTGAGGTTATTCACCTCATAAGTTTTTTTGCATCTGACAGTATATTTATCCCAGGGCATGGCACTGTTTTATTAGCCCATCTAAATTCAGATTGATTATGCTCTTCTCCAACTGAAAGGTGAATTGTCAAAGCCTGTGATTTATTACAACTCACTTTAAAGACCAGGACAGAGCTAAATTAATTTATTTCTTCAAGAGCACATGGCAAGCCAGAAAAGGGAAAGCAGTAACATTCAGGGAAGATGCCAAAAGTTTCTCTTTTGCTTATCAATAGACCTGTGATTTGCTTTAGCTTATAGGGTGACAAGTTCCAGAACTACTGCTAAAGGTAACAGCCCAGACAAGTCTCATGGGACACTTCTCCTCCTTAACTTGTATTGATGCATCAACTCATTGACTACTCATACTAATGATCTGCAATGATGTCAAATGCCTGACTGTTGCTCTCTACTCTGCATTATCACTCTCACTCTGCAAACTGTCCTATGTGACAGCCCTCCTGTCAGTCAGTCATTTCAGTAACCTAGGATATAAAAATGTACTTCATAGGCTCTGAGATCAGAACAAATAACACACCAGTCTGTAATGCCTACTGGGTGCCTACTCAGAATAAAACCTTGCTTCCTCATGGGTTTCTATTATCAGTGATATATAGTTGTAATTTCTCTAACAGGATGGAGAAGAAACATCACAGGTCTCAGCTTTTGCCCTTACAGGCAAAACTCATGTTCTTGTGTGGAAACATTAGTGGGCATTTAATATGTGACTGACCAAACAGTGATGGGACAAGTGGGGAGGGGTAACAGAACAAATGGGAAAGGCAGAAGTGAGAGAAGGCCTCTTAGCAGCCATCAGGACCTGGATTCTGTCATGATTACACAGGTTAATCAAGGTCATTACACCAGCTAAAGGCAAACACATCACCCCTGCTACTTCAATGCCCCTTTCTCCCCTGCACTGATTAATTTTCCCCATCCTAAGTTTTTATTTTATCTTTTAAGAGCAATAAAATCTCTGACAAGACTCTCCAGTTAAAATCAAACAAAATTAATCCCCCAATCAAACAGAAAGCCATGCTTTCAAGACCTGTTCTCTGCAAACTGCTTTTTCAATGTTCTTTGTCCCTCATACTCTCCTCATCTATCAGTAGTAAATCATTGCTCCCAAATTAGCAAAACAGCTCTTTGAAAGGCTGCTGCAGAAGAATCTGGAGTACCTAGCTGCATATCTGGATAGAGAAAGGAATGGTGATCCTCATGGCATACATCAGCAGCACCCTTCAGATCCCTTCCTAGTCAGCTCTCAAATGATCACAGTGGATGGTTGACTGAGAAAGAGCTAACACACACACGGTACCATTTTCCATATCAGGCTTCCCTTGGAGATGAGAGTTGATGTATCCACACCTGGGCCCTCCTAGCAGAATTACCAGCCTTGTAACAGCACTAAGAACTTTAAGAACTGAAAAGCCCCCTAAATCAGGGCCAGGATAACAGCCCATCCTTGTGAAAGTCACATACCAGTAAAATAAGTAAAATGCTGGAATTGCTCTTCAGAATGAGAAGTAATGGGTTAGTGCTGTTCAGCTGATCAGAGGCACCAAAATCAGTGTCTTCAGTCTCAGTTTGCTTGCGGTTTCCCCAGGAAAACCAGAGTTGGAGGACTTGGTGTCCAAACTTCCCCATAAGTTCAGGGTAGTGCAGGAAGAATTTCACCAGGAGAGGACAATGGACATAGACCATGCTCAGATCTGGAAGATTATCCAGGATTCTCCTTATGGTACACAACGACCTCTGGCAAATGTGTAGGAGGGAAAGGGGGAGAGAGAACAAAATAATCACTAGAGACTGAATATCAAAAAGCTGAAGTGATGAGAGTTTACTGTGAGAAACAGTCACACTGTCTTTTAAGTAGACAATCAAATATATCAGTTAAACATCATTTTCTGAAGCCCATTTGCATCACAAAGGCTAAGAAACTTGTAGGCTTTATGTAGTGCTCAAAGCTGTGCAGCAGCAAAGAGCCATATGGGAACACTAGAAAGCCTGCTGCAGAAGCTGTAGATGTGTTCAGGAGACTGAAGCTATGAAATTTATTATATTCCATATGTGAATTCACAGCCTATCCAACACATTTACACTTCCCACACATACACAAGTTTATTCAGTCAAATCTATACTCCCTAGTGGCTTTTCACAGTTATCTTTCCAGAGTGCAGATGCACTGCACACTCCCATTCATTACTCACCACCTATGTCAAAATACTTTCTGCAAGAAGGTTGATAGGAGTGGGGAGAAACCTTAGTTTCAACAACAAGGGTCCAAGAGGTAGGAATTAAATCTTCTTTTACCAAGTCCAGGGCTTTGCCTTTGTCCTGACAGACAGCAAGGAGGTAAATTGCAGCTCTGAGTATGTATGCAGGGGGACAGTCTCCATAGTCTTGTACTGACAGAAGAAAATTTCTTATGGCTAAAAATAAATCTGCTTCTGGGACAAACCTGCATTCAAGGAGATTGGAGTAGAAACAATAACATTATACATGTCTTACCCACCAATATAAGGTATGTAATGGCCAGTAAACCTCTTGCTTTTTATACTCTTGGCTTACCTATCCCCAAAGGTGTAGGCAAAGTATAAGAGAAGGATGAAGCAGTGTTGGTGGCTGCAAAGAGACTGATCCAAAGAGAAAGGCTCAGGGGTTTCAGCCAGGAGGAGAAGGCTTTCAGCAATGGTGTAGTTTAATTGAGGCAGACCCTTCTGCAGAAGTTCAGACAACTCTTGTTCTAGAAATAAAACTAAAATGAGCAGGCAAGCAGTGATGAGGAAAGTCTACAACAAAGCAGAGTGGAACAGGGGAATGGGAGCATCTGCCTGCTCTAACTCAAGCACATTAAATTAGGGAAGCTCCTGATTTCAGAAATACTACCCTACAGTCTGCAAACAGCAAGTGCACCTTGATGATTTGGCATGAACGAAGTTGTGAGACCTGATTTACTGGAGCTGAGTTTGAGGATGAAAAGACACTTCTGTTTGAGATTCCCAGCTCTTTGCTCATGTTGCCTGTTTAGTAACCAACCACTGTCAGTGGGAGAAGTGGCTTTTGTGATGTGGAAACTTTCATCTCATTTATTTGGGACTTACCTACTATGGAAAGTTATAGTATAGACAAGAAAGCTTTACAGATTATGCCAGAGGAAAAAGAAATTACCTTAATCTGCAGATACAGTTGACCATGGTAATGCATACTGTTTCACTTAAAGCATGCACAGTCATGCTAATCAATGTCACCATAGAAATAAAACCATAGGCAGGTAAAGCACATTATCTCAGGTAGGGTTCCAAACCCTTTCAAAAGGCATTCTCTGAGTGTTGTCTTCCTGCTGGACCCACTTAAAAAAGATTTGGGGAAAAAAAAAAATCTCTACATAGAGCTTATGTGTATCCTTCCTTATTTCCTTCCCTCCTTTTTTTGTCTTTTTTTTTTTTTTTTTCCCCAATTATTTTTGCACCTATTGGCTAGAGGGTGTCAGGGCCTCAAACTAAATTAAATGCTTTGTCTCTTCCCCCAAACTTGCCCTCCTGAGAAGAAGTTTTCTCCTTCTCTGTGGCAGAGTACAGGCCCAGGCATAAGCTGCAGAGGAAGATGGAACAGACCTGATTCAAGGCAGGATTTCTGTGGAAAAAGAGCAGAAAGACACAATGGAGATGGCTAGAAACATCCTCTCCATATTTCTAATATCACATGCTGTCTGCCCAAACCTCAGTTTACTGAATGATCACATACCAGCATGTGCCCCATCACTACAAGACTCCAGGAGCCAAGCTGGGCTTCCAGGAAAGATGAGGAGTTTCCAAAGGACAGTCTGCACACAGATGTGGTGCAGGTGTGCACGGTGATGACACTGAATATGTTCACATACTTTGGGACAGTATGAATCCAGTGGGGGACTCTCACAATGACTTTACTTGGTGCACACACGGGGAGTCCTGGGACCCCTAAAACTGCAGAGAATGGGACATGTTTGGGGGTGGCTTTCAATATCCAGTTCCACTGCCAAACACCAATATGGAAACTTGTAGTAATGGTGTTTCCAGGGATGGACAATGAAGAATGCCAAAATATTAAAAGGGTGAGAGCAGCTCTATTTCCAGGTATTTACCTCGCTCCAATGATTTTCTTGCAGAATATTACATATCCAAAGGTCTTTGCACTGTACCATGCCATCCTTGGTGCCCCACACTAATGCATTCAGAGGTCTAGATTGCCCCCCACACATACTATTCATGGGTGCAAACACCCTCTGTCTACAGTGGCAAACTGGACTAGGGGTGCTGTACTTAGTTTACTTTTTTAATGAGATGCAGTCACAGAAAGGAGGAAGTAAAACATATCTGCAGGACCACAGAGTCTCCACAAGTGCTCCATTAACTAGAAATCACAGACTCTGATACACAAGACCCTCTGCAATGTCTACTGTTGATGTATTCCTTTTCCCTCCTATTTCTTGTACGTTATAACACCACAAGGAAAGAAGACAGTGGTAATATGTGCCTAGGAAGCCAGAGCTCAGATGGAACAGATGCTACTGTTAGTTCTTTTCAAAACACTGATTTGACTACTCTAAAGCCAGACTGCTTTATCTCTCTCTGTGCAGCTCACAATTGAGCACAGAATTCTCCCAACACTGTGTAAATCCACCCGCCACCTACCCAAGTGGTTCTCCCTTTTCCCATATCCAGCTTTTCCATTGTCAGTTACCATTTACATTTTACACTGATATAAGCACTCTTGAGTTTTTCAGCCTCCTGTCTTGCCTAGTCAGGTGCATTAGATAAGGAATGATCTGCTTTCCCATCTGGAAATTTTTAACTTGCTCACAATACCTTTGCACAGAGCAAAATCTGGCCTTCAGCTCCAGTGTCAGTCGGATGAAGGAGGAGGATGCTACACAGAAAGCAATACACAAAGGTTGAAGGAGCACAGAATGTGTAGGGGGTAAGGCAAAAGAGTAGGCAGGTCCCATAACCATCCATACACACATCCCTGCAAATCTGGTGAACAGGGCAGGACGTCTTGGTAAGAATACATTTGTTAGGCTTTCTCTTCCAAAGCAAACAACTCCAGGTTTGGTCTGGAGTATCTGAGATTCATTTGTTCTCTCAGGACGAGAGGGGAAGATTTGCCAATTTCACATATTTAGAATAAAGCAATTCTCTAAATCACCTCTCTGATGCATGAACAGTAAGGAATACACAGAGTAAATAGGATTTCTACATAGTAAAATCTCACCAACAATTCCAGCATAATCCCTGTCTACAGGAATAGCCAACTCTGAATATTCCAGAGGAAAGGGTAAAGCTGACACAACTTACTTATCTAAAATAAAATCTGTCCCATCATCATTGCTAGACCAAATAACTTTTTCATCCTGCTGAACATGACAGTGCACTCTATTCTTACTCACATAAACATGTAATATAATCCTCCACATAAAGTCTTGTTAAGCTCATTGCTTCAGCAATATGCAATAGCAGCAAGTTCCATCAGTTAAGAGCACAGAGGACAGGATACCAGACTACCCCCATACCCAGCTTTCTGGAGAACTTCTTCCGCATGTTTGGCACCACTGTGAAGAGGGTATTAAGTGTTGATAAGAAAACCTCCATCACTGACAGGCTGACAGCCCTTTTCAGGTACTTCTGAGGAAAGAAGAAAAGATCAGGAACATGATAGGCAATGAACACAGAAAGCAGCAGCTTTCTTCCAGCCTTCTGCCCGCCCAGAAAGGTAGATTTCTAAATCCAAACAAGTGGAGTAGCAGCTCTACCAAAATGCCTGGCAGCAGGCACACAGCCTCACAGAGCACTTTGAGAGTAACTAACACTCTATTCTGCCAACGTTATGAGCTGTGCTGCTAACTCTGCAAGACATTACAACAAACAAGAAAGTTCTCCCTGATTCCAGCTGGCAACCAGCTA
>JAOEGS010004996.1:0-20165 GCA_025447755.1 Corythornis vintsioides | reverse complement strand
TAGCTGGTTGCCAGCTGGAATCAGGGAGAACTTTCTTGTTTGTTGTAATGTCTTGCAGAGTTAGCAGCACAGCTCATGACAACTGCAAGGGTCCTTACACCTGAACCTGTGGCAATGCACAAGCAAAATGTACTCAACATTAGAGCCACAAGCAGAGTCCCATTGTTTTGAACAATTCTGCTCCAAGTGTCTTAGTGGCAGGTCTGTATGGAGCACTACAGCACACACAGCTCACCAGGGCTGCTTTTTAGACCATAGCCCTGGCCTTACTGAGGCACAATGCTTAGTACTGCCCTTGCTGTGTAGACTGGGCAGGTTTCTCAATTAACTTCTGGAAAGAAGTGTGAAAATGAAATCACAGACACAAGATATCACTGCTTTCTGGGACACAAGCAAGTTCTGAAAAAGTGGCAGAACAGGAAACAATGGATCAGGCTCTCTTCATTTTCTGCAACATCCAGAGCTGCCGTGGATTAGATAGCAGGGCAGGCAGGCTGTGGGGATTGCACACTGAAGAGAGACACTGATACCTACATGGAAGCTTTATTAATTTCTCTACCTTCTGAGACTGTACACTCTCAATTTTTCATGAACTGTATAATGCCATATTATACAGGCTCTGGAGAGGTGGCAAATGCCATGGCTGTTCTTGGTTTACTCCACATGCTCTCTCTTCCCCAAACACCACTCTGGTGCAGCCCACTCTTGGTGCTTGGAAGCACCTTTCCAGGTGACCAAGTTCAAAAGAATCCCTACCATCACCATGGGGATGCAGAGACTGTCACAGATTCTCAAGAGGAACTCAGAGAAGTTGCTCAGTGTGTCTTTACTCTCAGAGTTGGGGGCAGTGAAAGCATTCTCCTGGGCCATGGGGTCACTCTGGAATTCCACTGCTAACCTACAAACACACAGCAGATACCAGAGGAAAGTGTAATCCTCCTCACTCTGTAAAGGAAGTCAGAAGATACTGCATTTCCATCACAACTTTCACCATTAAGGACTCCACAAACACTTGATGGGTTGGAAATATAGGAATCTGGCAATCCCAGAGAGTTACCTTTTGAGTGAAGCTAGTTCATGTCAGCAATGGTGCACAACAGTACAAGTTGGGAAAAGAAGACTTAGCTTCTGTGAAGAAAGTATCTGCTGTGGGAAGCCCTAGTTGGCAAGACTAAAGGTTCTCAGTCAGGCCAGAGTGCCTGGAGCACAACACAGTCAACCTTGTGAAAATCAGCCAGGAGACCAGTCAGCTGATCTAAAAACCATGACAATCCAAGTGCCCCAAGATACTGGGTTGGTGCAGACAGGGACATCTGCATCTTACTGGATTTTCTCAGCCAAGCCAAATGATACTGATGCAAGGCAAAATGCTTCTGGTGGCCAAACTTCCCTAACAACAGATGTGGATTCATACACAAACTCATGTACCACTGTTTGCTGTGCAGCTAAGGGTGAGATAGCTCTTATCCATGAAAAACTGGTGCTTATAAGCCCACTTGCAGTATCAGGTCACGGACAAAAGCAAATCCAAGGCCAGCACCAGGAGCAGATACACATTCATTAAATGGTTAATCCCCTCTAGCCATGAGACCATATACCCCAGGGTACAGGAACATGGTTTCACACACACCTTGCAACAGCAGTTACATTGTCAGTAATTTTGGTTAATTTTCAAGCAGTTCCTCAAAGGCCAAAGACATGAAATGTGCTGATAGGTCCCAGAGAAATGTACTGGGATAGACATGCAGATGTTACTATCACTACATATCCCTCATTCTGTTGTTTCACTGACAAGTGCCATACACTGAGCCCACTTGTGATATTTCAGTGGTGGGTTTGGGAAGACAAACTCAGTTACAAGGACAGAGGTTGGACAGACATGGACACACACATAACCCACCCACACCACTGACTTGTCCTCACCTGCAAGCATTTCTGAAACTTTCCAGAGTGTTGAGCAAGAACTGGTCTTGTCTCTGAGAAATTCTACTAAGATTTCTGCTTGCTGGGTGACTCTGAGACACTGAGAATAGATCACCCTGCTAAAGGAGAGAAGTTTTGAAAATCTTATATTCACTGTCAGAAAAAAAAAAAAAAAAAAAAAAAGGAAAAAAAGAAAGAAAGAAAAGAAAAAAAAATTTTCTTCTCTGATACCAGCAGCAGGAGGAACAACAGAATTCACTTCACTCCTTTCATAAACTTTTTACTATTGTGCTTTCCCCACGGTGGTCAGACAGAGATCCTGTGCTCTTCCCAGGGAGGACAGAACTGCAGAGCTATTAGTTCTGCACTTTGCAGACTGGATTGCCATGGTTTGGTCTAATCTGAGTTTTAAACAGCTCAGCCAATGGAGTTCCAAACGCTTGAGGAAACTTGGTATTTTAAAATTTTTTGTTTCTTCCAAAACACTGAACAGTTCCTCTCATGTGCAACACTGAAACTTTAAAAGTTCTCTGGCTCAGATTTGTTACCAACTACCCATGTACAAGTCTTGTTCCCCCACAGCATCCTACTGAATTCAGCCAGAAGCCAACTGCATCATCAGAGTTAATCATCTGCCCAAGCTGGGAACCCTTGGAACTCAAAATTTGCCTTTAAGCTTTAATGTCTTGTGGTGGTCTTCTCCAAATAATATCAGAGAAGGGCATGGCAACATATTGGTGCCTAGCAGTTTAAAACTCCTTCTGCTTCTCCATGTGATGCTGAGATACCTTAGTAAAGGTAAAATAATTTCCCCTTTTCTCCCTTTAACAAAAGCCTGGATGTCCTTACTATCCGCATAATTTCCTTCCTGTGAAGTTCCTTATTCTGAATGGGACACCAAGCTTTGTGTGTGTGCAAACAGGCTGGCCAACATCTGCCTATGGGGCAAAAAGCAGTTCTGTATTCTCCAGGCAGAGAAGACAGACATCTGGTACCACAAAACTTGGGCCTAAAGGTAGATCATCAGGCCTTCAAGCCTCTGGTACTTCAGAAAGATGCTCTTGCCACTACAGCCATGCAATCTAAGCCTACAGGAAGAAGATTCAGCCCCCCCCACCCCGCCCCCCAACTTCTCACTAGCCATTTGTATTGGGGTCTTTCCTCAGAAGCACAGAGGTCCCATCAGAACATCACACTAACTACATATTCCAGGAACAGAAAAGTATTTTCAGTTCAAAGAGTGGCTAACAGGTCCCTTGCTGAGGCATTGCAGGGCATATAGGATGACCCTCTTAGTCTGAAGGAACATCAAGAGATGTTCATTGCCAAAAAAATAGACTGATCAATGCAGCCTACAAGGTAAAGGCCTGAAGAAGGACCTTGGACTACTGGACACATAAAGAGAGCAGCTTGCACAAGTAATGCCCCACAAATCTTCATTGATTTAGAAGGACAACATTCAGCAGCATCCATCTTCAGCCACTTCAAAGATTGGTGTGGGGATCAAAAGGGGTAAGGGGATGGAATAAATATGCAACATCCATAGTGTGCTAGGAGAATCATCCCTGTCCTGCTTGGTCCTACCAACAAACAACAACTTCTGACTTACTGAATTACTCTTGGTACCCTGGGGTGGGGAAAGGTCAGCACATCTCTTCAGCATTGCCTCCAGTAGCTTCTGCAGCTCTTGGTACGGGACTGGAGGGGAGCTCAGATGATCCTTCCTGAGCAAATAGAGAGAAGGACAGCACACACATTCCCTGCTGGGGACATTCCATCTCGGAAGGCAACAGCAGCAGAAATAACTGCTCTTCCCCCAGCAATGTACCATTGCCACTTCTCCACTGCACAGCATACCATGGTCACAGTATCTGCAGAGTGCCTTCATCCACATGTGCATCTAAACACTCCCTCACTGCATTCCCTGTTGCTCCCACTACAGTCAGGAAGCATCTGACTGTTCAGAGTCTTATTATTGCTCCTGTCTATCCAGATGGGGCACAGAGTGACAAAGCCACACCAGCTGAAGTACAACCCTGCCTGGGACATGAGGTCCTTGATACAGCAGCTTGCTGCCCACCACAGCTTCATTGCCCTGGCAGCCTTTGAGGCAACAAGCTAGTCTGCTGTACCCACGCCTGTCTCAGTCAGAAGTCCCACTGCAGAGCACACTCACCCACACAGCCACAGGGGAGCTGCAGAAAGCAACATGGTATCAACAGATCTATCTGAAGAAAAGCCTGCAAATACTTTCCTGCTTACCTCAGGAAAGCTGCCACAGCTCTCACAGACTCCACTACTACCTCCAGCACTGGGCAGTTCACTGCCTCCGTCAAAACATCAATGGCTTTCATACATACACCTCTGTTTGTGAACAGTTTGATTTCTGCTGGTTGCCTGCAAAGAGGAAAGAAGAGTAAGCAAGAACAACAGTGTCAGAGTTAAGTAACTGTAGTGCCCTCTCCTTGTTTCACCAAATGGACAGCTGAGTTGTGTGGTTCCAATCATGCTTTTCAGCATTCTGAGCCAGCTGCTCACAAGGAGGCAGTCTCAAACTTGAGCAGCTGGAGGGTTTTCTACAAAGTGTGAACTTCAGCAGGTCTGGAGCTCTACTATGATGGAAAAAAACCCATCTGGATAACTGTGTGACTGCCCCAGTAAACACTGACATGAAAAGCAGAAGACAAACAGGCTCTGCAAAATACAGTGAAGTCTCTGCCTAAGACTTTATGCTGAGGCCATCTGCTCTGGCATTTTTTAGTTCATCTGGCAATTCATTTTTCTGAGTAAATAAGCAAACACCACCATCCTAGAACAAGGACATGAGAACAGCTTCTCTCATAGTCCAGTAGCACTTGTAATGTCAGATGCTGACAGAAGGACTGGGACTTTCATGGACTTGAAGAGCACTCAGGAAAATAAACACAATCCAATTGCTTTGACAATTCTTTATGATAGTGAGCATTTTGGTCTGGTCAACTTGTGTCCCAACACTTTTGAGCATTCAGCACAAGAGCAAGGAGGGATGACAAACCATTAAGCCCATTATTGGAGAGAGCTGTGTAAATAGCAGACTGTGCTCATTTAGCAACTTGCAAGTCAGGTACAGTTGGAAATGCAGGGGGAAGACATACAGCTACATGTGGACAAGAGACACAGCCTGCCAGAGGGCCTCTCCAAAGTGAAGCAAGAAAAGCATCACAGCATGACAGGAGCCAGACATGGGAACCAAAAGTATTCCTTGTTATTTAGTTTTCACAGACATGCCTGACTAAAGCAAGCCAGAAGCTTAAGTTCCCAGGCACAAACTGAAGAGGAAAGTGAACATCAGTAGAAATTACACTAGTAGCCCAGATACCAGGCAAAAAATGAGCAGTAGCAGAACCATTCCTTTTAGTCACTCAGTGAGACGAAACCCAGCTGAGCAGTCACCTCACATTCTGCTGTGAGAAAAAGCTGTGAGGTGGGACAGGTAAGGAAAAGGCCTTGTGGAATCCAGACACCAGGAACAACCTCTGGCCCAAGCCATAAGTGATGTGCTGAACTTCCAAATTGTTTGTACTTATACTGTAATTCTACTAATCCACTGTAATTCCTTTTTTCAATCACCAACCTTCTGAAGTAAAACACATCAGGAGGAAAAAAAAAGGCTTCACTGACTCATGCAGGGAGGAAGGGATGGAGGAGTATTGCTGACTCATTCAGGAGTCATAAACCCACTTGCAATATGGTGCACTGTAATGTCTTTGGGGCTTGGGAGAAAAGTATGAAGGACAGCACTCTTGCACCTTCCTGCAGTCTCTCATCTTTGGGCACCAAACTGTGCCTGCCACTCTGGTTGTGCTGGGAGAGACAAGGGGCACTCCAGGGAAAGCCATGCACCACTCCTGGCACACTGCTGAGGGGAGTGGTACGTCCTGCTTGGACAACACCAGAGTGTGGGGCTCGCTTACACAACAGAATCCAGCTGCAAGGAAAGTCAAGAGGAAAGGTTCCAGGATGAGAGCCCTTTCCCCACTGTGAGACAGTTTTAAATAAGACAAAGCTCAGAGGAACAGAACGGGTGTACTAGAAAATGAGAGTAATTGCACAGAGCGTTCTCTTTGTTTTACAAGCATAAACGCTGTAATTAGTGTTTCCCACATCCTGGCTTCTCTTTTTGACAGATCCCACACTGGCATCATCACACTGTTCTAGCACTGCTGCCTTTCCTTCTCCTTTTTACCCTGCCACTTGCTACAAAAATGACTATGACATTTCCAAAATTCAGCTCAAGGGCTCTCTTGGGGGAAATAAATGGCAAAAACAAGACTCTGTCACTAGCATGACAGGATGGGAACAAGATCACACAGCAAGAACAAGAAGCATAGAAAAAAAATAAGGCAGGGTATGTTATTCCTTAGCAGAAAACAAGAGGAAAAAAGTGACAGAAGACATTAATATTTCAACCTAGAATTTGTTTTTGCTGTTTGAATTTAGCTCAGATGATGACACACAACTCGAAGCCATGGAATTTGCACGCTGTTTTGTCACAGAGGAGCACTTAGCAAGAGCTGTCCTACTCACATACACCTTGACCTTCCTAGACTTCTCCTGCTCTATCTACAGCTGGAAGGAGATTTCACATCCCAGATCTGCAGGGAAAAAGGAAGAGGCAGATATACTGGTGGATGCATGTGCAAAGAGGACAAGTTGGGAAGTTTGGAAACAACCATCAGGCCCTTCTTCACAAGAATAAGGGAGATGTATTTGTTCAGCAACATCTTTCAAACACAAAGGCTCTAGGTGTGTAGATCTTTGGTCTCAGATAAAACCTCTAAAAAGCAAAAGCCTCCATTCTGGGGCACCAAACTTCGCCTGTGCAAGCCTGATGGGAGTACTCACCGTTTCAGTACTTCAGTGAAGAGCAGCAGCCCCTGTTTGTGCAACTCCACATTGTTCAACTGCAGAACGTTATGGAGACTCCTCACCAGAGATTCAATGCCTGCACGTGTTCAAGAAGTCACAAGAAAGGCTTTTAACACCTCAAATTCCAGGATAGAAGCAAAATTAATTTTTAAAAGGAAGTAAGATTTGAAAAATTGTTCTTCTGAGCAACTGACAGAAACAACTGTCCAAAATTGCTGAGTGTTCTTTCAGCTCCCTGATATTAGGTCCTAACCACCCCAACCTGGAGGTAAGTCCAGAAAAATGGACTCAGGGAACTTAGACTTTCTTCCTAAATCCACTCTTGGCATGTCCACAGAAACACCTGATAGTAACTTGGGTAGTGTCAGTCATGACAACTGGTTATTATAACACACACACTCCCATCAGGAATCATCAAGGACAGCAATGCTGTAAATTCAAGCTATGCTGGACATCATAAACATGTCTGATATGTGCTCATTTTCAGTCCTTATCCATCCTGGCTGGAAATTGTGATTGTGTGTAAAGCACTGAAATCCAGCTAGAGGCACAACAAATGCAGTCACTCTGTCAGAAAGGTTGATGACTCACCATAGACTGTGTGACACTTGGAGAAGAAGAGGCGCTCTTCAGTTAGGAGAAGCAGGCAGCAATACACTGACCAGATGAGAATTTCACTGTTGCACAGGAGACACTCAAAAAGAAATTCTGCAAAGACACAAATAAGGTCACTGGTAAGAGGCAGTCTGTTCACAGCATGGCACAGCTGCTCCTAGAACAGAGGAAAGAGGAGAAAGTGAGGAAGTAGAGCAACAGCCAGAGGGAGAACGGCTGTATTATGAAATGGCAGAACAGAGAATGGAGTGGATGCTTTAGGGGATACTGGTCTTCAAAACAAGTGACTGGAGAGCAGAGTCCCACAGGCAGGCATCTTCCCAGCACAAGCTCTGTAGGCAGGAGCTGAACTGTGCTTCTAGCCTTTGGCACAAATCAAAAACCACAAAGGAAGCTTTACTATGGATGCAGTGATCTCTTTTTTTTTTTTTTTTTTTTTTTAAAATTCAGAATGTTTACATGCCCCAAAGAAGTTGTAAAATGAAAGCATTTCTGTCTTTGGGGATTACAGAGAAATAATAAACCATTGCCCATGGCTGCATTCTGAAACTAAATCCTGGGTGAAATTCTGAGCAAACTTAGTGGGGTAAGATGGAACCCCAGAATGTTTGGGCTTGCATCTAAGGTCCTGCAAGAAGGTACTTGATCTCAAGGACCTGTACAAATTCTTGCTGTGGAAACTCCTTTCTGCCTGTTGACAGCTGATTCTGTATTTTCAGTTGAAAACTTACTCTTTTCTATTCCTAAAATCACGAGACATTTTTAGTTGTATAAAATGGTCACTGCACACATTTACCACCAGTGGATTTCACACAGCCACTCGCCGAAAACAGTCAGGGAGTGCTTTGATACTGGGAGATGAACAATAAGATGCTCCATTTCTTCACCTGGGACATCCGCAAGGATAAAAGCAGGAGCATATCTGCTGGGAGAGTGAACCAGCACTGCAGCCATACAGTGAGAACTTGCTGCCTGCAACATCTCATCTCTGGTCAACAAAAACTGTTGGGGAACAAATGAAAATGAGAGAGAAAGTAAATTATGAAGATATGAGTAGGCAACCGTTTCCTCTGCATTTTAAAAATTAGAACATAAATGAAGGTCTCCCTTTTGGCATGTATTTCACAGATGAAACTCAGCAAGGCAAGATAAAACACTGGACCAAATGCACTCAAAAAAATGCTGTATCAGTCTTCAAGTGTGACTAACATCAGCTGAGGTCAGGAGTAAAACTTCCCCTCTCTGGGACATAGGAATGAACAATGAGGTGATCTGTGGAGGTGTCCCCATTTCCAGCTGCAGCCTCTATAGCTGGTGTTGCCAACAGCATAACCTGTGACTCAGGTAAAGATTCAACACAAGCCAGAAAATTCTTTACCTCTACCAGCTATTCACTACTACTTTGGCAATCACCTTTTTGAGAACAAGTGGCAGTGGATTTTCCCCTTCTAAAAAGTCAGGATTCTCAGACTCCTCCCCTGCCTTTGAATCATTCATAAGAATGGATACAAAATGGTCAGATTTCAGCAGCTCCGTTAACAAACCTGCAAAAGGGGAAACAAGAGTGAGCACCATACCAAGCATAGTAAAAGATTATATTAACATAGGAGTATTTACACCCTAAGACTTGCTGGCAACTTCCTCCCCCTTCCTGCACTCCTAACAAAGTCCCCCACCTCCAGTGCAAGAAGTTTCTTCTCACTGTGTCCTCAGATACTGCCATGAGTCCCCTGTGTTGCAGCCCCTTCTTGCTTATGCTTTTTGCTGGGTCTGATCTGCTTCCTGTACCTTCTCAGAGACGTGCATGTGCACTGGCACATGAGCTCAGGAGCACTCTGCTCACATCATCTTCTGTGCTTCAGTACCCAGACCTTAAGCTGTTTCTTAGAAGAGCTCTTGACCTGCATTTTTCTCCAAGCTACAGTTAGTGACCCAACAATAACCAGACATTTTACCTGGAATACTTCCTAGATAATTGGCATTTATCTTGCCCTCTCACTTTCACAGATTCTTACTGAAACAGCTGTGTTGATCTGTTTAAAGGATACCCATACAAAAAAAAAAAAATCCACCTCAATATAGAAGTATAGAGCACTGCTACAGGTATTGATGCAAATCATGAGTATATGTCAGTACTGGGGTATTGTCTGAGGTATAGAACTCTATTTTCAAAGGAATCATCATCCATTTCTCACAGCTGAATGGATGATCAGAGGAGATCCAGTTCCCACTTACCTTCTACAAGAAAAAGGAATTCCCTGGATGGATCACAAACAAGCAATATCAGAAAAGCTGAAACTGTGCTCCCCAGCAACAGTTGATATAAGGAGTTGGAAGCATAAGCACAAGGAAGTGCCACTTCCACATTAGTTTTCTAACCTAAATAACATGATGACCCACATCTGAAGATCATATTTGTTAGACTCCATCCCACTGCTCTACAAAACCCAACTGCCCATTAACAGTGTTTGCATTTGGAAATTTTGAGGGATGGTCTGTTCCTCGGGTGAAGCATGAATCTGAGACAGGCCAGGCCACAGTGCAAACTCTGAAGAGACTGAAGATTAGTCAGTGCCAGGCAAACATGGGGCTTGAGGGACCATGGAGGACTGGGGGAGCTGAGCAGCACGTCTGAGCCATGGAGTAACAGAAAGGATTGACTGCTTCAAACAAGGAGCAAAAAACTTCTCTAGGAAACAACCCACAATAGACCATCTGAACCAGACAAGGATTTCTTCTTCGCTCTAAACCTCGCCCTGCACCTTTCAGTTTCTCTCTGCAATGTCTTACCCAAACAATTAACCTGCAGCTCCCTTGTCTGTGCACGCCCCAGGGTATTCAAGAAGATGTCACACAGCTTTTCTTCGAAGTGTGCTGAGAGCCGTTCTGTGCTAAGAGGAGGGGAGTACAGCTTGCCATACAAGTAGCAGACAGCAGCCTTTATACCTTCATTTGGGTACATCAAGCCCATCAGCAGGTGATCCACTAAACCACCTGGCAGGAGGAACAACGAGAGCAAACATTCACATCAAGGAATTAACTTTTCAAAAGCACCAATTAATTTATTTTCCCCTGTAAACTCAGAAAGTCCTGCTAGACAGACTGGTGTGTGCACATGTGAATGCCACAATTAGGTGATGTGCTTCCCACTGTCTGTCCCTTTGAGCAGTAAAAAATGGCTACAGAGGAACTCGCTGTCCACTATATGAAGATCCATCATCCCTGCTACTTCTACAAACAGCTAATCTTGCTCACCAGACCCTCAGGGGATGGACCAAAGAAAGAAAAAATATATGTTGCCTGTGAGGCAGACCCACAAACCCCAGTTCACAGAGGCTGGCTTTACTAGCCTGGCTAAAAGCACAATACAAGTCTGCTATCGAGGTACTGACTTGCAACCCAGGAGGCCTGAATGTCACTTCAACTTTCAGACAGGCTTTTTGTGTGACCTTCATGAAGTGACACAGAGGACGGGAAGTGTACACACACGTATGTGTATCAGGGCTGTAAATATGGCCCTTCCATGGGGCATGACCCATTACTCACTGTGCTCTACCACCAGTGTATCAGCAAAACCTGGGATGGCATCTGCCAGCTTGCCTAAGAGAGTGAATGTGGGCAGGCTGCCTCTCATGGTATTTGCTTTGCACAGCTGTAGAGGAAACAGAGAAAGAAAATGTCTCACTGGTGAGGACACTGTCCAAAGGCAGAAATGCACCCAAACCACCAAGCTCTTGGCCATGCACAATCCTCCAGAATAGGATCTTTTCCTAAAATGCTTCCTCTTCACCATTTAGTATAAACCACAAGAAGACCCTGAACACACCATTAAGTCTCAAAAATGTCTTTTAATCAATACAATACATTTCTGTCCTATTGCTCCTTTTCCTCCCTCCTCTCTCCAGCTCTTACATGAGCAGAGGAGCCAACTGAACTTCTCACTTTTGCTACTTCCTGATTTTCTGCATCCCTTGGAACCATCACATACTGAGGAGAGGAAGAGCTCACAGCACAGTCTGAAAAGATCCTCATACCACTGAAAGTAGGAAAAGAAGACTGAGGAAGCCACATGGCTTCCCAAGAGCAGCAAGAAGCCATATGGCTGCAAGGCACCATGGGAACAACGGGAAGACTCCAAGGTTGACACCAACGCTGCCAAAATCACAGCAGGGGAGCTGGCACTCCACATCCCACTGCAGCAGAGGCTGCATCCCAGCACAGTAGCAGCAGGGCCACTCATTCCCACTTCCTCAACTTCTGAAGGATTGAAAGGAAGGGCAGGGAATTAGACTTCACTGACCTCTTTTTGGCTTTCATCCAAAATGCAGTGTAAGTGCTGCTCTGACTTCAGCTCCACTACAAGCCGCACCAGAACTAGGCAGAAAAAATGGGATCAGTAATTCACACCCAAGAGCACTCACAATCCATCTTCCACAGGGCTTTAGCAGACCAGTGAGCAAAGAGCTTAGGTATTAAATGAGCACAGAGGTGCTGAAAGAGCAGGGTATCATTGGCATTCACAGCACTTAGCACTTCTGATAGCCCAGCCTGAGCTCTCTGCAGCAGCATTACAGCAGCTCTGTTCGAGCTGCACTACAAACCATGCATGGAAATGAACTGCAAGAGACAAACTGAGCACCAGGACGCCAACTAAACGTAAGGAAGGGAAGGACACAAAGGCACAACTTAAAAGCATAAACATTTCTGGCAATTGAAGATCATTTCCTACAGCATGAAAACTGGGCTTTAAAAACTTGTCTTTCCAGAGAAGATATCAGAACCGAAACTGCTGAGCATCCTTAGATGCAGACTAAGAGCTCTTGAAGCTGCTACTGTCCCTAAGGTTAACAGTGCAGTCTCTAAGCCATTCCCTGCTGCACTTACCCCATACACCTTGCCAGAAAGCAAGGCCCTAGTCACCTTTGTGGTACTGTTAACACACTCTGCCCAGAAAGGGCTGTTATTCTTGGTTCACTGCAACTTTAAGAACTCTGTCTGCTCTGTCCTAATAAAAGGAACCAACAAGAAACTAAGTTTATTGTCTGCACATCACCTGGGGTTTCCATAAGAAAATGACAAGGTGATGCTGTCAGGCTGCCTCTGCCTCCTCACATATACCAAGGGACCAGCTTCAAGAAGCACAGTTCTGCTGGTATTTTTAGAACCTGAGCACCTGAATGTTCAACAGATAAACTATAGCCCCTTTACTGAGACATTGTGCAGAACATTGTTCCATAAGATGTGGGAACACAGTCGTGGATGTCTCTTGCTGTCACAGAACAACTCACTTGGAAAACACACTCTTTTCATTTGTATTCTAGGAAAGCATTGTGAAAAAAAAAATACCAGAGACTCCAACTCTTGGTATATCCAAGGCAACATTGGAGGTTTATCTAGATCTTTAGCTAAAGAGCTGAACATCTCTGCTGAGGCACATCTTGAGATAATGCCATTTATAAATGGTTTAATAGCCTTTTCTTGCCATGAGCTCTCAAAATCTCTAGAAACTTTCAAGAGTTGGGTAACTCTTAAGTTAAAATCCCTCTGTTTGAGAACACCCATCTCACCAGACTGGTAATATGACAGGAAGACTTCTCACCTTTTCATATCATTTTAAGCAAATGCCTGAAAACTGAAACCCCTCTGGAAGGAGCTGGTCACACCTCCTCTCATCTTTCATGGCTGGACAGGAGGAAATTGTTGCATTGCTAATATCACTAGACTCAGCAGAGAAGAAGAAAGTTGGCTGGACTGCAAAGATCCCTTTGTCAGCCTCACAGGCATTTCCTTCAGAATTTAAATGAGGGATGGCTCACAAAGAGCAGTCTGTATAGGTAAATCCCAAATACTCTCTTTCCTGTGGAGAAAGCAGTAGATCCCAAAGCTCACTAAAGCCTACAGGAAGATTGCCATTTGCATTGAGACTTTGGTCACATCCAAAGGTGAGGCACTGCTACCCACGTGACACTGTATTAATGGGACACACAGAACATGTGAGAGAAATGCTGAATATTTAAATCTGCACACACTCCCCTGCTCCCAAATATTGCAACAGTCCACTCATCACTCTTGTGTTGATAGAAAATAGATGCTCTTCCCAATTCAAGCTGAGCACCTCATTATAATTATCAGACAAGACAGAGCCTCCTCCACAAGCTGTCAGTAATCAACATGTGGCCTCTCACCTTCTACAAATAGGTCCAGGGCACTGCTGTCTTCCACAGTATGCAACATCCCTAAAAGATAAACTACAATCAGTCATGGAACTCATCCCTGCTTGTGCCCAGCAGTGCTGCAATACTTTCTTGCAAAAAGGGCTGCAAAGGTTTTTCAGAACTGTTTGGCTTTCCCAGTTTCACATGACACCAGCCTGCCTTTGTCAGAGGAAGGTGGATACTCCCAGTGTGTATTGCAAAAGGCACCTCCACAAGCAGGACACGGGGACATGACGGCATTTAGTTCTCTTGAAATGTTTTAGGTTCTTCATAACTCAAGTCAATGGCTCCACCTATGTAAGTAAATATGTAACTGCTACGGTCACCACATCTCACTGCTTGCATCCAATAGTGTACAGCTCAGTCTTCCAGAATGACAGAACTTAAAGCCTAGCTGTGTGTTGTCCTTCCCATCTTCCATTCATAGCAATTACCATGAAAAGTCTCCTCCCTCTGCAAGAGGGAGAAAATCCCAAGACCAAATTTGAACACTAAGTTTACACTGTATGGAAATCATTTCAGTGTTAAATTGAGCCTGAAGGCACCACTTCACACATTAGTTGCAAAATGAGAGAGTAAGACTGGATATATTAAAATAAGCCTCTGTCTCTACACCACAATGGATGAGAAACTACCTCCCAGCTCCTTCTGACTTCAGGTTCCTACAGCATCAGGCAATGGTTCAGACACTGCCCTCTGCCACACCAAACCTTGTTTCAACATATCCAAACAAATTACCTCCCCATGGCCTCTTGGAAATTTGGTCAGCTAAAGCAATGTTACAACATTGCAGGTGAATAAATTACTTATTTCCTGACTCATCTGCTCAATCCTCATTAGCTTCCTTACACCTTGGAAAAGATCTGCACACAGTAATACTAGATGCATAGAATTCAGGTCTACCTGAAATTCACCATCTCCTCTTATTCAAGACTGACTCACATTGTAACTCTCCACATCACATGCCTCTCTGTTCTCTTAATTCTCTTCTGTCTGTGTTTATCCCAATGCTGTCTCTAAAAAATTGAATGTATTTTCCTGAAAGTCCTCCACAGCATTGCTCAAACCTTTGGGCATTCTTCTTACACTCTTGCATCAAATAATTATTAGTTCAAGCAAGCTCTATCCAAAATGTACATGTCATTCTTTGTAACCCCAAGCTTAAAATGGGATTCCAAGAGCTCTGTTACACCAAGTACAGTAAAATCCCAAAGCTGTGCCTAAATCATCCAATTGTAAAGCTTCTTAGAAAGAGAATTAGCATTTAAAAGCAGACAAGAGCATTGAAATACAAGCACAGCTCCCTCATTTGGGGGTATTTCCATGTTAGAGTAATACTGTGCAGGACTGACTTGGCCACAGGCATTTCTTCATACACATCTGTATAGCATGGTGTGTGCCCGCAGCACTCAATAAAAATTTGTGCAATGGAGAGAACTGAATCTGCACGAAGTTGTGCCTCTAACAAAGCTGATTCCAAAACACACACAACACAATTTGGGCTAGGAAATCAACTGGGAAAACACTGAATTATTTAGTGCATCAAGGCAGGGAAGGACCTTGTAAGTCACTTTCCCCCAAAGAACAAGAATTATCTGTGATGTGCAAATGAGATAATGGAATTAAAGGAATCTGCTTCATTTTCTCTGAAGGCACTCTTGTCCTTACCCTCCACCTTTCTCTTCCTCCTTTACTGTTCTCTCATTTAAACAATTACTTCTTCTCCATCAAGTTTTTAGACAACATTTCCAAGACCTTTCCCATAGTTCTGCTATGCAAATCCATGAGATGTTCAAGATCACAGAGACTTAGTGGAAAGGCACTTTATAACATCCCACTGAACACTGTTCTGCTCCAAGGCTGACCCACTGCAAAGAAGCAGGAATTACAGTCCTATAGCTACAAGGGCTTCTACAAATGTGAAGTGACAGTGGAAAAAAACCCAACTGCATAGAGTTGTATTTTGTACACTCAATATTAAATCCTGCAACATGTTTTTAAGCTCACACTTTCATTTCTGTAAGAACCTTCATATAATGTCAACGATCTGTTAAAAAGCATTAACTGCCTTCTTCCTGCTGCTGCCGCACTAGGCCACAGCCCAGCTCTTACCAAAGAGAGTTCCTATCAAATGAATGCAGACCCTCTCATCTTGTGCCAGCAGCTGGACAACTGGCAGGGCCTGCCAGGCCAGGGCATCGTGAAGGCGGGAGAGGACGTGCTTCTTGCGCACCAGCTACAGAGCAGAGACAACAGCCCGTTAGTGCTCGGGCCTGGGCCGCCCTGCTGCTCCCAACTCCCAGAGGGGGTCGAGTGCCGCCAGGGCCCGAGAGCCCTGGGCCAAGGTGATTGGGCAGCAGTCGCGGTGGGGACCGCTGACGGGTGATGCAGTGTGAGGAGGGGGCAGGGCCGGAGAGGGCAGGGCAGGAGGGGCCAGGGGCAGGAAGGGACAGGGCCAGGAGGGGGCAGGGGCGGCTAAGGCAAGAGGGGCAGGGCGGCCACCGCCCACCGAGGCGCCGCTGTCGCCCAGGGTCTCCATCGCGCACGCGAGGCAGAGCGGCGGGCGCAGCCGCAGAACCCAGCGCTCGCCGTGCTCCCCGCCCGGTCGCTCGCACGGCCCCGCCATCACCCGCCCGCCGCCACGCGCGGCGCCTGCGCTTGCGCGGAGACCCCTTGACCGCGGAGGGCGAAGGGTGGCGGAGGCTCCGCCCCGGGCTCCCGGCCGCCTCACTTCCGGCCGCGACGCAGCGCGAAGCAACGCGCTCGCCTCCTTCCGCCCACCGTCTTTGGACCCCAAGGAGCGAGGGAGTGAGCGGGCCGTGCCGCACAGCCCAGGCCGCGGCCATGGTGAGCTGCGGCTGAGCGTCGGGCTCCTTCTCGGGGAGCGCCGCGCCGGGGACCCCGGGCTGGAGGGACCGCGGGGCGGGGAGCACGTGGAGGCCGGGCAGCGCCGCGGCCGGTTGCGAGTTTCCCGCTCGGCGCGCAGCCCCCGACGGGCGATACGCGGCGTTCTGGGGGCACCTAGTGGCGGGGGGCTACATCCCGGCCCGGCCTCGAGTGTCCGGCTTCGCGGGGAGCGGAAGCGTGTTCTCGGCGACCAGCAGAGCGGTGCGGCGTGGGGTCACCCTGCCCGGTGCCTATGCAGAGATGGGAATTGGCGTTCCGCCAGTGCTGGCCATAAATGCCGCTCATGACTTCCTTGCTGTTCTGCTACACGACTGATGTCGGCATTTAGAAGCTATTTGTACATTGGAAAAATAACCTGACGTGTGCTGTTCTTGGGATTTCTTTAAAATTCATGACTGAGCTTGTTAATTTGCTGCAGGCAGGACCTTGTACTTTGTGCACTTAAACACTTCATTTTATATAGTTTTTGTGTTACTGAATACCTGAAGACTGTCCTATAAGATCACTGCTACCCTGTAGGGTGTAAATTAGTTGTCTCTGTGTACAGATATTGTCTGATTTGAATATGGGAATAATCATTTATAAATAAAATGCTGTGTGATTTTTAGTGTATGTGCAGAGTGACTGAGAGTGATGTCACTCAAATAGTATGTATGGTGGACACAATGTTGTTCAGAACAAAGTTCCCCTTGCTCCTGTTGCAATGCTCTACTTTTTTCCCTCTCTCTAGAGTGAGGCAGAGGTGAATCCCAAAGCTTACCCGCTGGCTGATGCACAGCTCACCAAGACGCTATTGGACCTTGTGCAGCAGTCCTGCAACTACAAGCAGCTACGCAAGGGAGCCAATGAAGGTGAGACCTGTGTGTGCTAGATACTGTAGCATGGATTTTGTGATCAGCTATGGCTAGAGACTGTCTATTCTCTCTAGCTGTGGGCCACTACTGTTACATAGACCTGGATATTGCAAGTGTCCCTCTCCTTCCTCACCTTTTCAGCCCGCTTGAACAATATTCAGAGGCAGAACTAAGTTGTAACCTCTTCAACACATGCAGCTGTGGTACATGCCCAGGCTGTGTTTCTGGTGCATGTCCTGTGACCATGCATACTTCAGTGGTGTGCATTTGACAGATGCCTACCCGGAATCATAAGAAAATTTGGGTTTGAGGGGACCTCTAGTGCAGCCTTCTCAGGGAGTGGCTCCTTTCACGGTTGGATCAGGTTGCTCAGGGCTTCACCTAGAAAAACAATCCACAAAAATAGAAACTCCACCATTTCTCAGGGCCCATGTCCCATGGCTTCCACCCCTCTCATAAGGGTGTGTGTAAAAATTCCACCTTGCACTTTTTTTCTATGTACTCACAAAGACAGTCTGGCTACATTTTCTCTGCAGTCCCCTTGAAGCAGAAGACAGCAGCCACATCCCCTGTCGGGGCCACATTGTCCCCCTCTTCTCCATGCTAAACAAACCCAGCTCCCCTAGTCTCCCCTCATCTGTGGTGCACCCCCATCAGCAGCCCTGGGCTGCCCTTGCTCCCTTATGAATCTGCTCTGTGCTCAAGGGCAGCACTGGGCATGGTACCCCAGGGGCAACTGAGTAACCCCTTCCCTGGCCCTGCAGATGCCACTTTGCTTTGGCCTGTCCTCATGCTACCAGCAGACCTTGGCTGAGTCAATTTCAGCATTTCCTCAAGTTATTCTTTGTGAGATATGCTTTCCAGAAGGACCTAGTCTTACTGTGCAGTTTCTTTTACAGCCACCAAAACACTGAACCGAGGGATAGCAGAGTTCATTGTGATGGCAGCAGATGCAGAGCCCTTGGAAATCATCCTCCACCTTCCCCTTCTCTGCGAGGACAAGAATGTACCCTACGTGTTTGTGCGCTCCAAGCAGGCCCTGGGCCGGGCCTGTGGCGTTTCCCGGCCTGTCATCGCCTGCTCCATCACCATCAAGGAGGGCTCGCAGCTGAAGCCTCAGATCCAGTCTGTCCAGCAAGCTATAGAAAGACTGTTGGTCTAAATGCCCAGGAGTTTTAAGTGTGTGTGGAATAGGAAAATGGAAATCAGGGGGAATTAATGTCTAGCTTTAGTTGAGACTATAGTTTTGACATCAGTGTTTCATTTCAAAACACCTTTTTTGTTTGTTCGTTTAACAATGGTTTTTTTCAGTGTTTCTGCCTCTTCTCCCCCCTCTTTTCTATTATTCCAGTTGAACACATTCATTCTCACTGTATTACTTCTTGAAAAGTGGTTATACAACTGTATTTCCTGTTTGATATTTTAAAGAAAAGAATTCCCCCTTATGCCCATGTCTGGCTGCTCGGGGCTCTTTCAACCTGCCCAGGAGCTTCCTCTGTCTTGTGGTATTTTTGCTGAGCTTCAGCCTCTAACAGGTGTAACTGTGCTTCTGGATGGTTTGGCCCACAGAGGACAAGAGATATCTGTTCCTGCCCACTGTGCAGGCTGCTGGAGCTGCTGCTCACTGAGTGCTGTAGGCTGTGTAAGGTGGGCAGTAGCTACTGTGCATCACCCCACAGAGCCAAGACTGATACACACTGCACAATCCTTTTGCCTCTTGAAACCAGCAGGAGACTTCTGTAAGAGGGGAGTGGGGAGCAGAAATCTTACAGCAGTGAACAAGGGAAAATCTCTTTGTCTTACTTTATTTTTAAATACTGACTTTTTAAGAAAAATAAAAGTGCTGACACAGCTCAGTCAAACTCATTGCCCTGGGGAAGCATTTGCAACTAAGTGAAGTGTTCCTACTTGTAAAGCTAAACTGCTCAGAGATTGCCTAAAGGCTTTTGCAGTACAGTCAGTAGAAGTTATGCACAAGTCAACAGAAAGCAAGTAACTGTTTGGATTGACCTGTGTCTCAATAAGGGTAGATAATCTCCTCCTGCAAAAGCATGAAGCACTATCACCATTTTGGCTTAGTAGTAGTTTTATGAAGCTAGCTTTAGCTAAATGCATATTTCATAAATCTACTTACTCTTCTGAGCATAAGAGCAAACCTATTTTCTACTCCAGGGTGCCAAAGCAAAGCTAGCAGGGAAAGACCCATAGGTACAATAGCAGAAGGGAAACTAAGTTCTCCTGTATGTTTTCCAGACAGGCACTACACACCTTTATCCCAAACAGATAAAACCAACAGATTAAAAGGCTGAAGAAAAAAATAATGCCTGTATATTTTTGTAAATACCTGAGAACAGCCTTGTTAAGGTGAATCTGATACAAAGATTTTTGGAGTCCTTTCATTTCTATGAGGTTTAGAAAGGCTGTGGCTCTCTTCTACTGCTGTTGAGTGTTCAGCAAGTTGTGTTCAAACCCACAGCTTTGCAACAGATTTGCCTTATTGTACCATGTCAAGATGGCTGACATAAGACAAAGGACAGGAGGAGCAGAAATAAAGGATTCTTGAGCAAGCAGAACTGTGTATTTTTCTGCTCTGAAGCCTCCCATGTAATCCCTGTTAAACTGCTTAATGTGAGAGCCTAATAAAAAAAAAAAATTTTAAAAAAAAAAAAAAAAAAAAAAGGAGGAAGATTTAATAACCTAAAACAAAGATGCCACAAGCATCCAAAGCCTGGAACACACTGTG
>JAOEGS010004995.1:0-20709 GCA_025447755.1 Corythornis vintsioides | reverse complement strand
GCTGTGGCAGGGGGGTTGGACTAGATGATCTTCTAGGTCCCTTCCAACTCCTAATATCTATGAATCTATGAATCTTTGAATCTATGAAACTCTGGGCAGAAAAAGGGGAATCCCAGAAATCACAGCATAGCTGAAGAACTGACAGCTCTGAGCTTCTCTGATCTGATCTCATCACACCCACACACCCATGCCGGGGCTCAAGGGGATTCCCAAATGTTATGCCACGGTTGGAGGAAGAACCATTTCCCCATTAACCTCCACTAGAATAGCAGCTAACCTGGACAGATCCTCAAACCAGCACAGCAGGAGACAGTTCCATTCCAACCTCAATTATGCTCATGGGAGGGACTGCTCAGCAAATACACAGGAAACTTGTTGTGCCATGGCAAAGCTATTTCCCTGGCAGGAGCCAACTGCACCTTGCTGCCCTTGGAATCCTGGTGCCCTGGACTTTCCTAGCCACAGCTGGACTAAAGAACCTCTTATTCAGGAAAAAATAGCATTTACCTGTAGGGTTTCCTGGTCAGATTTGGACAATTCTTGTCTCTTGTAGCTTTCCACTAATTTGTCCATACATGTAACAGTCTCAGAAACCTCACTGATGGCATCCACTCTTCTGGACACCTTAGCTGACTTTTCTTGTTCCTTTGATGAAAAATGAAATAAAAACAAAGATGATTTAGCCAATAAGGTCAGGATTTGTCTGGGGTACTCTAGATCACACTTGTTAGGGAGTTTCTTCCTCCTCATATCTTATTGCAAAGGCAAGGCAGGTACAGACTCACCCCCCCCACAGCTCCAGTGTCTATGCTGCCACGAAACCAGCTTGTCCCCCCACTTTTTGCCCTTCTCAGGGCACCCTGGACAGGGTGCTGGTGCACACAGAATCCATTTCACCATAGGCATGAGTAAGACTTCAAAACTGTTGGGATTTGGAGGCTTCAGCCACGCAGAATGACACTCCCCAAGTGACTGCAGGGATTTAATTAAACCAAACCAAATAATCTCTTTCTGCAGAGCAGTAGGGTGCCCTTTCAGATGGGAATGAAAACACACACCAGACGTGCACACACACACACACACACACGCTGCATGCAGAAAAGAGGCAGTTCTGTGCAGAAATGGCTTTTTTTCCACCTGGGAACCGAGTTTCTTCTTGGAAACTTTCTGCAGCACTGCTTCCAAGGTCCCAGTAACGTGGCAGTGTCCCACCACACCAGCTCCTGGTGGGCACATCCCCTCTTCCTGGCAATGGCATATTTTAGGGAAACAAAGCAATCCCATGCTGTAGCTTTAGAATAACAAATGCTGAAAACCATCCCTCCCCTGGGGCAGCAGGAAGGTCAGGTGTAAGAGGGGCACCTGCCAAAAACTGGTGTCAAAATCACCAAGTTCCCTCCCACCCGCTCCAGCTGCAACCACAGCCTCCGACCCGAGGAGCTCCCCACCTCTTTGATCATGCTCTTGATCAGGCGGTTGGCAGCCTGCAGGTCTTCTGAGTGTCTGCTCTTCAAAAGCTTGGCCAAGAGCTGTGGAGGGGAAAGCATGGGACAGGCATGAGCAGCAGGCTGCAGGCACTACCCTACAGCACGCATCACGTAAGAGCAAGCATTGAAACACGTGGTGTCAGAATAGTTTCTATAACTCTGGAAATACAAGGGGCTCATGTCCCATAATCTAATCCAGACTATATTGCTGCCTCCAGCAGCTGCCTGCACACACTGTGTGCCTGGGAATAGGAACTTTCTGGCTCTGCAGAACTTCTGTGAGACCTGGAGAAACCCTCCCTTGAGAAAGTTTAATAGAAACTTATTTTTTTCCTTAAAGAAGTTTCACTTTTTACTAAGCAAAATTTTCTGTCAAAGCATCAAAGAATTCTCCAGCTGCTGTAGAGCAGGAAGTGTGAGCATTATTCTAAAGATACTCTGAAAACAGCACAAGCTGCCAAAATGTAACTGAGCTTGTTTTCTCATTAGTACTCATCAGACTGGGTGTTGGCATGAGAACCCTCAAGTTTACCTTGGATTTCTCTTCATCTGTGTCAAAAATGGAATTCTGAGGTCTTGGAGAAGGGGGAGGTAAAATTTTGTCTTCTGGCAATTTGGGGTCTTCTTTAACAATCCCTGGAATGGGTAACAGTATTTGTTCAGAGATCCCAAGCTGTTAAAACACCACTGCTCTGAAGTGCCCTGGGTTTGGCACCTATTGCCTTCAGCCCTCCCCAGACCTTTGCAGAATGAGATGGAGAAGGAAGGACTTGCCTTAGCAAACACCCAGTCAGAAGACTTTACTTTCTCCCTTGAATTAAGCACAGACCAAATGAGATTTTCACAACAGAAAATAAAATTTGGGTGTGCTGAGCTTCTTCTGGGTGAATTGCTACAATTCTCCCATTGCAAGAGTACTGGAAGCACCCCAGTACTCACCTCCCAGCATGCAGGTCTCACACAATCCATACAGCCATAAAAAGCAGGGCACCAAACTTATTATCTCAGATATCAAGATGGGACTGTACAAACTTCTGGATTACAACAGCATTAAAGTATATTAAATATGATGGAACAGATGAAAAATCCAGATCAGGATCTCCCTAAACCCATCCCTCATAATCCTGGGTGAGTATTCCAGGGCAAAGACTTTGAGCTTGTCCTGCACCTCTTCCCCATGCACAGTGGTGAGCACTGTGTGAACAGAGGCCATGGGGCCAGCCTGAGCTGTGACTCAATACAGCTGGTCTTCGCTAAATCTCGTTAAATAGTTAGTGCATCCTCCAGTCCTCCGACAGCCTTGGTTTTGTGGCCTTTGTCCTTTTCTCCTTACACACAAGTTTTAATGAAAAAAGCTGAGTCACAAATTAAAGAGGAGAGATATCTGTGGGCTGAAACCATCTGACTTAAAGGCTAAAGAGGAAACTGAAATAACAGAACTAAACCTTGTTTCTTCAGCATCTGATAAGCATCCCGGATTTTAACTTCCTGAGGAAACCAGACTGTCCAACTGAATATAACTTCTGTGACTCTTGACTTGACTTTTTCTGAAGACCAGGTTCCATAGTACTAAAACCAAAACAAAACAAAAAGTAAAGTGAGACAAAAAAGATCAAAACTAAACCATTAGTGCCAGATATGGCCTCTGGGTCTAGCCCCAAGTTACTTGCGTGAAGGCACCAAGTAGAAAATGGTTTCCTAACATTTTATTCAGTGTTGTCGTCAGCCTTGCAGTGTATGAAATGGTGTGTGTAGATGTGGCTGTGAATATGAGGAATGCTGTTAACTGTAGGATAATTATATATTTTTAATATATATATTTATATATTACATGACAATACACATTAAACCATTTCAAAACTTCTCTGATCATTTATTGAATCCAAAACCAAAAATAGGTTGTTTTATTTTAGTGAAAACAGCTCCATGCTTGACTTTAACTACTTCCCACAACTGCCTGCAAAGCAAGTCACAGCAGAGGCCTCAGCCAGACACAGGGAAATGAAAACTGAACAAAATGAGAAACAAAAGTTATTGTCTCTTTTTCAGCATCCGGATGCTTTCTCTGATTTCTCTCATTCTTCTCTACAAGCACTCATTTTAATGTATTATAAAAACATAATGAAGAATGATTAAAGCCACAGACAAACTTCCAAACCCTGAGGCATTTTAAACTCATTAAATGATCCCTGTTCTGTCAAAACAGCAGACAAAAGCCTCTGTAGTGGTATCATCTTTAAGCTTTGTTGTTTCACTGAGGTATCTTTACCAAACCTGGGACTGAGAGCAGAGGTTTTGCTGTTTGGTTAAACAGTTCTGAACTCAGCCTCTTGCACCTCTGCTGTCGAGATGATGTCATGGAAAGCGAAGCCTGTACAAGCGGTAAATGTGTGCAGGACCCACAGAAGAGGGCAATCGATTTCTGAGCTGCTGAGAAGGATATTTCAGAAAGTCCCAGAGCTGCTATTTGATGCAGAGAGAAGTGAGGTGTGAAGGTCACGCAGCCTCTGATACAACAGGTCTCATTTTTTTTATCATAAGAGGTAGTGCCAGGGGACCTGGTGCTGCCCCCTCAACTCCCAGCTCAGCTTCTCTGACTACACTGCCCATTTCCAATGGGCACTCTCTCCCAGAGGGCAGCAGTGGCATTTAGAAACCAAGTGCTCCAAAGCAGGGAGTAGGAGAGAACCCATTGAACAAATATATTGTGAGCCAGGGAAGCCAAGCAGCAGGGACTGTGCATCTCCCACTCCAGCACAGCCCTGAACCCCTCCAGCCTCGCCTGGCTCGGGGCCAGGGCTGCAGCTCTGAGCCTGGATGCCAGGGCAGCCTCAGTAGGAGCCCAAGGGGTGCACACACACACCCCTCCACTGGGCGATGGTGGAGCAAGGGCTGCACCAGGGGGCTACATGAGAAGTCCAGTCTACACTGCCACTACCTAAGCTGATCCTGCCCCATGACCAGGACGCAAACACAGGCTAACCTCTGACAGGAGAAAGCAAGAGGGAAGCAGCCTGAGCACTAAAGTTTGAGGATAGAAAACATAGGAGACTCTCGGGGCAGCTCCTGGCATCTGTCCTCTGCCATTTTTTCCAACCAAAGTCTGTAACTCATCAAGATGCAAAAGGGACACAGGAACAATTTCCATCTCCTCTGGACCGTTGAGGCAGAGTCGGGAGAACTCACAAGGAAAAAGATTTTCACAGAAAGAGCCCCTGGCTTGCGACTTTTACAGGCAGTGACACAGAACAAATTCTGCTCTACTTCTATGTAGGACTAACTCAAAGGTTTCATATCTGACACCAAATAAACAGTGTGTTTCACCTGCAATGCCCAGTGTAACTAGCATCACCTACCTTTGGAGAAAGCACTTTAATCAGCTGATTCAGAAACCTGAATTTTGCTATTTCGCTGTGAAATCTTTCACCACAGTTATTCACACAGGTCTCCAGCACCTGCAGAAAACAAAATGGTACCAAACAAACTATACACACGAGTCTCGGGGAGTTTTTAAAGATAACTTTGTCATTAAAATACTAAATCTAGGAACTTTCTGGTGCTGCATTCACAAGTACAAGATACTGAGAAAACTGTGCAGGAAGGACATTATTTTTCTTTCATCCACCCTTGTTAAGCAGCATGTTTAAGAATGTCTACTCTGTTCTCCTCATCACTAATAACTTTTGGGCCACTGTCCTCCTGGTGGGACTGCAGGTCAAACAGCAAGAGCTGCAGACCAGTTTAACACCTCAGAAGAGCAATGTGGGAAGGAACATCTGCAGCTACTCCCTCCATGATACCCTGCTTTCTGTATTCCTTGTGCAATGGAAGTTAAAAGGGAGAGACATCTAAGAGAAAAAGAAATGGAGAGACATCTAAGAGAACAGAAGAGACAGCTACACTGACTCTGTCCCCAAACTCTATCTCCAAGTTACTGCTGTGTCTCTGCATCAGGATGAAAGCACTTACTGTGAGAGCATGGAGAGATTCCATCTCCTGAGGTGACTGTATTTTATGTGCCAGCAGCCTCGATGCAAGCGATGGGCTGGAGAACAGTAGAAGCAAGTCAGACAATGCACAAGTTCACAAGAAAAAATTGGTTTTGCCCTGCAGAGGAGAGCAGATGCTGGGTTCACAACCTGCTACATGACCCTCACCCTTGCTCTGGCACTGACCAGAGGCACATGCATGCAGGAGGGGCAGAAGAGGAATGGAAACAGCTTGGGTGACCTTTGTGCTGTTCTCCTGCCATGCTCAGGGGCTGTCCTCAGGGAGGGAGCCAGCTGAGAAGCTGGGGCTCTTCCTGGGCTAGGGCCACAAGCACTGAAATCCAGTCACAGGAGCTCTGATGCAGAACGTCAACCAGCAATCCAGCCTCCTGCCTGCTCCTGGGCACATATGCTGCTGGGTTCCAGGCTACTGGCTCTAAAGAAAGTGATGATCGCTAAGCTTTGGCAGGTCATTTGATTAATTAGTTCCTGCTCCATCCCACAGAGCCCAGACTGTCAGCTCTGAGGTAGGTAAGTCCCAGCAGAGATCTCACCCCTCTCTGGTACCTAAACCACAGCAGGTGGCCCATGTCAGCTCACCCAGGGCTTCCTGCAGAACCTCATGGCAGGTACCCTTGGCCAGTCTCTCAAGAGGCTGGTGAGCCCCAGCAGGCAGGACCTGCTACCTCATGGGCTGCAGCACTGGATGACAAAGCCCATTCCTCAACATCATCTTCATCATGTTGGCCTCTTTGCAACTTATTTCCTCTCCCAGGAGCAGCAAAGCCCAGCTAGCACTCCCAGCTGCCTCTCAGGGCTTCCCACACCAGTTTACTGGTCCCATTCCCCCCACACCCACAAGAGAAGTTCAGAGCCAGACACACAGCCCAGAGCGAACACAAAGAGCCATCTGTCTGCCTTACCCTTCAATGTTGGTGTTCACCTGGTCACAGAACCGCTGGATGCATTCCCAGTTTTCCTCATGGACACTTGGGTCAGTGGCTTTATCTTACACAAGAAAAAAAAAAAAGTAATCAATAAAGAAAGAAAAGCCATCCCAGGTGTGAGAGGAGTGCAAGCCAGCAGCAAAGGGAGAGGAGCGGCACAGGCCTCTCACTGCTACCATCTGCTTCAGGGCTTTGGTCAAAAAGGGAGAAATGGAAAACACAGAATGAGCAGGAAACTGCTGCAACGAAACTCTCCCTGAAACTGCAGTCCCGAGTATGTGCTGCTTCGGAGTCCAGTTCAGGCACACTCAGAGGTCTTGAGAGCAGCAGCAGCAAGACGCTGCTTTTAGCTCAGAGAAACTGTTAGAAACTGGAATGCAAAGCTCGCTGTGCTGGAACGGGGGCACAGCTCACCCTTCTGCAAAAAGCACCCATCCTACAGCACGGCTGAGCCGGGGAAAATGGTCTGCTTTGGCTTTATCAGCTCAAACAGCTTGGGCAGGACAGAGGCTGGAGAGGAGATGGGGAGCAGGAGAGATGCAGGGGGTTAAGCCAGCACCCGTGAATATCATCCTACAGGGGCTCCGTAGAGGCGATGGACCCTTCCCTGTAGAGCTGAAGATGCTCTGGTGCCCACCTGGTTGGGGCCAGCGGCAAAGCCCCCAACCCCCGGCTCCCAGACCCACTCACTGAGCCACAGTTCCAGTTCCCCGGCGCCGGCCATGGACACCCGTTCTGCTCCGCCCTGCTGCGCGAAGGAAGCAGATCCACCCACAGTCGCTCCTTCCGCGGCGCAGCTCGCCCCGTGGGCTTCCTGCCCGAGTTCTGGGGGTGTGGAAGTGTTCAACGCGGGCGTGCGTGGGCGCGGTAACACATCCCCCCCACCCCACCCCCCCCACGCCCCCCTCTGGCTGCTCCTCCCCTCGCTGCCCTGCAGAGCGAGAACGCATCGCAGGGAACAGAATAAAAAGTCACCACATTAATTTAATAATTAAAAGGTCATGATTCAAAAGAGGAAACAAAACCCACGCCAATCTCCTGGTCGGGGATATTTTTAGTGGAACTACACATGTGACACAGTGCTCCCCTCACCAAGCGGCTCATTCAGCCTGAGGCAGCAGCTACAACATACATACATATTTTTATCTTAATAAAGACTCTTCCCATGGTGTTTGCTGTGGGTCTGTGTAGTTGTAGTTGCAGGTACTCTGATGGTGAGGCCCTCTCCAAGGGACCAACTGGTTCAGATGAACCATGCTGGTATCAGACACAGCATTACTTTCTGTCCACGTGGTCTGAATTTAAACACTGATAAACGTCTCTTTCTCCCAACCCAGCAACCAGGCTATTTGCACACAGGCAAGGCAGGACAGATGTAAATCCGTATTCAGTTCGTCACACAGAAAATGTGGCTTATACTTAGTGCAGATACCTACAGACCTTGAAAAATCATGGTGATACCTGCCTGGTCTAAAGCCCAGGTCATCTCATGAAAGATAATCATGCTGAGGTCAAAACATGTAGGTATAGGGCAATGACATGTGCTGCCTACACCACCCGTCTGTGGGCCAGCTGCCAGTGTCACTTCTGCCTCCTTTTAGCTAGAGAGAGCTTTGTGTATTCGTCCACACACTTCTTTGGGTCCCAAAGTCACCATCATCTCAGCAACACTTGGTCCATGCTGAAAACACAAAAGAAGTCAGTGTACAAATGGAAACTTACACTTTTCAGCACATGCTTATGCATCATCATTACGGAAATGATAAGACTGATTAGACGATAAGATGAATGGTAAGATGATAAGAGGGCAGGGGTTGGTTAGCAATGTCAAAACAACGGTTTGGGGCTTTTTTCTCCTGAAGTAAAATGCTAAGGATGGCCAAACTGACCCAGCAGGATTGATCCCAGAGCATAACCCAGGATTATCCTTTGAAGAACTTGTATAAAACTAGGCTTTGAACTTTGTAACAGCAGATTGCACATAGAATCCCAGTTTTGTCCAAAACCTACAACCTTGCCAACACTCCCTACTGCTGCCCCAGAGGTTCTTCTAACTTCAGCTTCGTCACCAGCAGATTCTTCCTTTTGCAACTTCCCCCTTGTTTCTGGAGTGTTCAGAACAGCTCATTATTCCAAAGTTGCTGTAGATCTGCACACGACACAAACCGTTCTTGCCAGTTGTCTAAATACCAGTACCATGCTATCAGAGAGCTGTTAAAAAAACACAAAACAGGTCCCAGTCTCAGAAGTTTTATCTTTTACCTGCTGCCCACTGAGAGCCAAGCGAAGAAGCTGCATTAGGCTGCTGTACTTGGTCTCCTTGGTTTGCTTCTGGAGGCTTCTCAGGTCTTTGTTCAACTCCTCCATGGTCAAAACAGCTGCCGGCCTTGTCAAGAGCCTTTAGAAAAGAGGATGTCTTTACAATCTGGGGATGTGAAAAACACAGGATTCCTGCCCAGAAATGACTAACAATTCTGCTGGCTGCTCACATCCTGGCTTCGTGAGTGCTGTGCTGCCACACAGACTGCGCTGTGCCTGGTGCTTCACAGACAGACATGGCAATCCTTTCTTGAGCATTTTCCTTCAGCTCTTCTCATTGAAAGATGCCTTACAATTAAAGCCACTGAACTTCTCACCAATTATTAGCTCAAGCACTTTCCAAAGTGGAGCAGTTTAAATAAGAACTATGAGCATGTCCAACATCTACAGAGCAGCCAAGATCAATGCTCTGGGGTGGGCAGGTGGCTCTGTACAGATCTGGGCAGAGATACTTACCCTAAGACTAATTTTCCTATTTCATCTGCTTCTCCAGAAATATTTTGTAGCTGTTCTCGAGACACCGAGGGCCTAACCCATAAGTAAGAATAATCGCTTGACACCAGATTCTTCAGGAGGCTTATGTGACCCTGGAGAAAGAAAGCAAAATTGGAATGGCTAAGGGTTAAGCTCTGGAGGAAGCAAACTTATTCAGTCTGGACTTCGCAAATTGCTGGAGGGTCCAGACAAGCCCCTGCCCTGAACTGCTACGAGGAAACGTGACACACTGATATTTAGGCAGCTGAGTTTTTCACACCCACAGCCACCTGGGGCGAGCAGAGGCCAGGAGCAGCCAAAAGGCCATGGTTGTCCCCGGCTGCAGACCATGTGCAGGCTGAGTCAGAGCCAGCCCGGGGAAGTGGCTCACCATGTCCCTCTGCTGCTGTCACATGAGTCACTGTCTTACTACCACAGTGAAGCCTTCACTCTGGAACAGTCAGGTCCCATCCTGCCTCTACAAAGAAGCTTTATTCTTCACTATGAATCTACAGGTACTACAGCAGCATCCCAGGGACAGACTGGGAAAACAGCTGGGCTAACCCTCCATCGGGCACTGGGAAAATCCATGACACCTCCTGTCCCCTCTACAGCTGGCACTCCGCTACATAACTTGGCCCAAGGCTCCCAACTCACAAATCCCACCAGTTAAACCACGAAGAGTTCCATCTGCCTCTGCAAACAGGTTGCTTTGGCTTTGCTCCTAAAGCCAGAGCAGCAGCAAAGCATAAGCATCTTCTGCTACCCAGTCAGCAGAAGGTAGAGTTGAGCAGCCCCCTGACACAAGTGGCCCCAGGCGCTGGACCTTCCCACTACCACAAGCCACACCCTGGGCTCCAGGAAGAGATGTGCACCTTGGATGATGTCACCACCCATCCAGACAAGGGCACAACTGAACTGATCCAGCACTCCTGACAGTCCTGCTCAGTGGGAACTAGAGAGGTCTTCCAGGGAACCTCCTCCAATCCCATGATTCACTTCCACAGCAGGGACAGGGACACATTCTGCCAAGGGAGCTCTGCTGGCTCGGCAAAGTATGGATGAGCTCATAACTCTGCAAAGGCCACCAAGATTTCCACTGTGCCCATTGTTACAGGTCAGCCAATTCAGTCATTAGGTTCCAGCAGTTTACACACAACCCCCTATGGAGCTTCAGAGCTTAGATCAAAGCAGCACCCAGGACTCATCTGAGTCATGATCCAGGAACCCTACAAAGTCTCAGCTCCCCAAACAGTGACACAATGCCATCACTGCCCATACTTTTCTCAGCAGGAGGATTCGCTCTATGTACTCCTTTTCTAGAACCTCTTGATCCACTTGTTGATCCTCATAGACTTGCTCCACCAGCAACTGCAACTCTCTAATTAGCTTCTGCCGCAGCCCTTCATTCTCAATGCGACGGGTGAGGTGAATCCTGTGACACAGAATAAGACTAGTTTTAGACTGGCTTTGTGTTACACTGGGTCTAATCAGCCTGACCTCACAACATTTACCAATTGAAACTGTAGAACTGTTAGAAAAGCAATGCCAAGCCCCACACAGACATTCTACAGCAAAGACTTTAGCTCTAACACCCCACAGCTAACAAAAGAAGCAGTAACTCCTGCAGCACATGGGTGTACTCACAGAGGTGCCTCCTGGAAGTGTTGCCTCTTTTTAGATGCTGTTTTGGATCTAAACTGAAGACCTTACCTCTTCCCAGCCCCACACCACATGCCCAGGCATCCACTGTGCACTCAGCACCAGTGCCCAAGCACAGGACAGGAGAAGAGGCAGGGAGGGGGCAAGCAGAGACTTGAACCTTGCTGCAACACAGTGAAAAAGCTGCTGCTGTGCTGGGACCGTGCTTGACCCAATAAACAGAATCCCCAGACAAAGCCAAGCGCCAGGACTAAATTCCCACCGAGGTACAGATTAATGTGCATTAAAGCTACTGCCAATAGTGATACCTGTTGAATTCCGGAAGCATTTCAAGATCCAGGAGGGCAGAATGGGTTGTAATTCTGCCAATTTCAAACTGTGAGATCAGCTCCTCCAAAGTCCTCCCCATCTGCTTCTCTGCAAAATAACCCAAGGAGGGAATGACACAGCCCTGCTCCCAGACAGAGACCAGCATTCCCCTGCCAGCTGCAGCACGTCCGAGAAGAGGACACCGCAGAGCCCCTTCTAGCAGTGTTAACAGGGACAGACCCTGGCCAACAGCAGGGAACCTGGAGCAGGTACACACAAAGAGCTGCCCTCTCCCCAAGAGCAAGCTCTGCTAACTACTGTCAAGGAAGTGGGCACTGGGAAACTCTTCTTGGCTCTTCAGTGGAGCACCCCTTGAATCCCTCAGCCAAAAAGCAACAACACGCAGCCAGGAGGCTCCACTGCCCATAAAAGGCTTCATTCTGAGACAGAGTTCCCAAAACGCATTAATTTGTTATCTCCATACAGCAAGACCCACAAAAGGAGCCACCAACTCAACTTCTCATGGTCTTTCAGGTTAAACGAGAAGAGTGGGAGATGTAACACATGACACTGTAATTATTAACCACAGAACACAAGTTTTCCCAAGAGTTCACAGACAGTTTCTTCACCTTGTTGTCTGAGTGGGAACACATCAGCATCAGATTTAAACACCTACAGAGAGGCAGAAAGACTCTCACCATTCCAGCACACCACCCAGTCCTTCACAGGAGCTCTACAGAAGCCCTGGTGGCATTCCAGTGACAGACTGATTGTCTGACACACAATTTTCTGACCCCCAGCACTGTCTTGGTTCTTGGCTATTAAAACAAACGGAATCCATTCCCCAGGGTCAGCATCAGGAAGTGTTCCAGCACGTCCTGAGCCCATTGCTGTTACCTGTGAACCCAGAGCCACAATTAGTGATGATGTCCAGCAGGGCCTCTGGCAAGTAGCCATCCTGAGCGAAGTGCTCCAGAAAGATGTCCCCCTGCCTTTTTGACAGCTTGCTGCCATCTTTGTTCAGGAGCAGCGGGAGGTGACCAAACCGAGGGGGATCCCAGCCAAAGGCTTTGTAGAGAAGGAGGTGCTTGGACGTCGAAGTCAGCCACTCGGTTCCACGCAGAACGTGGCTGATGCCCATGTAGTGGTCATCCACCACATTTGCCAGGTGGTAAGTGGGGAAGCCATCTCCCTTGAGAATCACCGGGTCACCCTCCACGTCAGCCACTTCATGCTTGTTCCAGCCATAGACCAGGTCCTCAAAGGGTTCCGCCCCCTTCTCCAGCCGGAAGCGGACGACCCAGTCAAGGCCCTGTGACAGCTTCTCAGCCACTTCCATGGGCGTCAGGTGCCGACAACGGTTGTCGTATCTTTGAGAAAGGAGAATGAAGGTCTCCGTTCAACATGGGCCAATCCCATCAGACACTTTCACATTCCCAAAACTCTAAACTGATCCCCAAATTTTAGCTGTAACCTGCCCGCTACATGTCCAGTCAAACCACCTCATCTCTGGAAGTGACTCCCCTAAACCTTCAAGGGTCACGCTGGCTTCTCCCTCAACAGGTAGTGGGGTGACAACCCTGTCACCAAGCACATGGTCTCGTTTTCTCAGGTGTGCAGTACAGGGAACCACCCAGGGGACAGAGAAAACCCACCGGGGGGTCTGCTGGATCCGCAAAGCCTCCTTCTTCAGCAGCTCCAGGCGCTGTGGGGTGCAGAAGCAGCGGTATGCTGAGCCACGCTCCAGAAGCACATTGCTGGCTCTCCTGTAGAGGTCCAGCCTGTGGGACTGCTGGTAGGGTCCGAAGGAACCACCGCGGCGAGGACTCTCGTCAGGGGGAATGCCTGAAAGATCAGTAGGATGAGACTTTAAAACCCTGCACAAAGGCAGAGGAAAACCCACCATCAGAGCACATGGGACAAAGATGAAGCAGCAAAGTTCTAAAGAGAGCATCCAACAATGGTTTCTGCTCTGGGGCAGCCAGCTAACAGCATCTGTTGAGCACAGGTTTCATTGATTCACCTGGACTCTGAAGATAAACAGCAGCCAACATAATCAGAAAATAGAGTGCTGTGTGTGAAGCAACAAGTAGAAAAAACACATCGGAACCTACTGAAGAATTGAGCAGCTCTGACACACAAGCAAGAGCAGCCAAGGCCCACATGAAGAAGCATCCACTCTTTTTACAGCAGAAGTCTCACACCACAGACATGCAGCCAAGATCTTAGCCAGTTGTTTTACCTGCTCCACAGTTACTACTCCAGAGCAAAATCCCAGTCCCTTAAAGACAACCCACCCTCAATGGCATCTCTGGGATCCAGCTCTGACTTTACCTGTGAACAAACAGCGTGTTCTTCCACATCCACAAACATGGATCTTTCTGTGTTGGGCAATGCAGCCCAAAGAAGCCAAGTCTAAGCCATTATTTCTGCTAGAAAACAAACTTGCAGCAGGATTTTCCTGACACCCATATGTAGAAACAATTACATTTCAATCAATTCACCATCAGAAACACAGCACAGTTCACAGTCACCCAAAATACTGTCTTCGTTTTTGTAGTCTTGACCTAGAAAGAAGGGAATTCTTCAGTAAGTAAAAAAATGAAAGATGTCTGTACATACCTGCCCAATCTAGCATGTCTTCTATTCCTTCTGCAGCTCCAGGCACCACCCGATTTTGATCTGTGTCCTCCACTCTCAAAATAAAGGTGCCTTGGTTTTTTTTGGCAAAAATGTAATTGTACAAAGCAGTGCGAAGACCACCCAAATGCAGAAAACCTGGTATTACAGGGAAATCGGGGAGATCAACATTATTACAGCCCAACAGAGATTTTAAAATATGAGCTGGAAAGGCAATGCTACTGGTAATGGAAACTGGCATGAAAAGCTAAATGGGGGGATGGGGAGCTGTGCTGCACAGGCACCTACAGGCTCTGTGGGCCCTTGCTATGGAACTGAATGATTGGTAATGGCCTTCCAAATACATATTCCATGATGTGATATGGAAACCACTTGGAACCACAGATAGAATGCTTGGGGTTGGAAGGACCTTTAAAGGCCACTGAGTCCAATCCCCCCTGCAGGAATCAGGGACATCTGCAACTAGAGCAGGTGGCTCAGAGCCCTGGCCAACCTCACCTGAAATGGTAGTAGGGATGGGGCAGCGAGTACCTCTCGGGACAACGTGGGCCAGGGTCTCACCACCTTCAGAGTAAAAAATTTCTTCTCTCCAGTTTAAATCTCCCTCTTTTAGTTTAAAACCATCACCCCTTGCCCTGTCCCAACAGACCCTGCTCAAAGTCTCTCCCCATCTTCCTGCCAAGCTCCTTGAAGTCCTGAAAGGCCACCAGGTCTCCCCAGAGCCTTCTCCTCTCCAGGCTGAACACTCCCAACTCTCCCAGCCCGGCCTAAAGCAGAGGGGTTCCAGTCCTCTCAGCATTGCTGGGGCTCCTCTGGCCCCACTCCAACAAGTCGCTGTCTCTCCTACGCCGAGGACACCAGGGCTGGACCCAGCGCTGCAGGGGATTTTCCTGGGAGCAGAGAGGTAGGATCCCCCACTAACCTGCAGCCCACGCTGCTGGTGGCGCCAGGGGCACGGGCTCAGAAACACCGTTTCATTATGTTTCCGGGAAAAGGCTCCAAACTCTCCCTGATTTATGAACCGACCCCACGGGCCGGAACTGCTTCAGTTTCCACACGGACGAGGCAAACCAAGCCCGGGGGTTCCCGGCCACGGCTTCCTTCCCTCGGCTGCCTCAGGCCGCCTGCGGACCGGCCCCAACCGCCCCTCTCCCACCACTCGCTCCTCAACTGTTCGAATTCACGTTTTCCAACCCAAAGCACTGCCCCTGCCCCAGTAGAGCCCACCCGCCGCCCCTCGGGTGTGCAGAAGACAGAGCGGGGCGAGGCGAGCCTGGGGTTACCTGTGGGGCTGGGCCCGAACCGCACCCGCGGCCCAGGCCCCGAGCCCCGCAGGGCCCGTACCGCTCGCGCCATGCCGCTGCACCGCCCGCGTGCTCCTGCCTGGCCGCGCCCAGCCAATCAACTGGCCCGCAGCGGCCAGGGGGCGGGGCCCTGCCGCAAAGGCTCCGCCCCCTCCCCGCGGTGCCGGCAGTGAGGGGGGTGCCCGACCGCCGGCAGCGCAAGGCCGCGGCACCCGACGGGGCTGGGGGCGGCGCCGGGACCCCCCGCCCTCCTCTCGGGGTGTGCGGAGGCGCGGCTCTCCGGTCCCGCACCGCCCACCGCACTGTGAGGGGCGGGGGATGGCGGGCTACGGGAGCCGGCGCGGCCCAGCAGGCAACGGGGGGTGTTTCCCGGCCTGCCCCGCGGCGGATTGTACACAATCATCATGGCTGCCGCCGCCTCCGCTGCTGCTGATGGTAGGAGCCCGCGGGGCCGGGCGGGGCGGGGCGGAGAGCGGAGCCAGGCGGGCGGGGAGCTGGCCCGGGCGGTCGGCGCGCGGCTCGGCGGGAGGGCCGGACCGGGTCGGGAGGGCCGGGACTGGGGCCGGTGCTGGTTGCCGGGGCAGGAGCAGCGACAACGGCAGTGCAGCCTCCCGCCGGCCGCGCTCTTCCTGTCCACTCGCCTCCAGGTGCCGAGCAGCCGGGCATGGAAGCGGAGGCGCAGGAGCTGGCACTGGGCTGCGGCAGAGAGGGCGGCTCGCCGGCGGCGGGTAGGTCTCCGGAGAGTGAGGAGCGCCGGGATCTCCCACCCGCCTCTGTCAGCAACGGCGGCGACGCGGAGAGCGGGCAGGAGCTGGTGGAGTTAAAGGTTATCTGGAACAAGAACAAGTACGACGTGAAGTTCTGCCTGGACAGCACGGGGGCCGAGCTGAAGCAGAAGATTCACTCGCTCACAGGTCTGTGGGGCCACTGCTGCCTCCCCTGCTTCAGCCGTAACTCCTCTTCCCCTTTCTTCGCCGCCACGTAATCCTTATTCTTGCCCCTTAGGCCTCCCACCTGCTATGCAGAAAGTTATGTTCAAGGGACTTCTGCCAGAGGAGAAAACGTTGCGGGAAATCAAAGTAACAAATGGAGCGAAAATAATGGTTGTTGGTTCTACTATCAACGATGTTTTAGCAGTAAATACACCCAAAGAAGCTTCTCAACAAGAGGTCAAAGCTGAAGAAAATAAAAAGGAGCCACTTTGCAGACAAAAGGTTATTGCTGTGTCCATAATTGCTGGTGTGGGGGAGCCATGGGGTGCATGCAGTTCTCTCTCTGCGGTACCCTCTGGGTCCTGTTTCTCCCTAAGACAGGCCAGTGTTCTTTTCTCGCAGCCAAGCGGTAGCAGGGCTCTGGGCAGAGAAGTTCTAGTGGCAGGGAAACGCATGGCCTAGTGGGGGCTGGGGCTTTGCTGACACTGCTTGTGCTGGCGCCCAGCATTTCAGACAAGATAGGGTGAATAACAGAAGTGTCTTATGGTCGTTAGCTCAAATGCAGTCTAATTTAATTATATCTGAAAAGTAACTATTTTTTGTTGGCATAGAAGAATTCTATCTCCAGAGCCTGCGTTTAAAATGGTCATCAAGAGAGCAGTTCCCTTGGCTGTCCCAGTACTGAAGGGACCATGGATGTGGACTATTCCTCTCACTGCCCCCAGACAAGGGGGTGAGTGAGGCTTGTTTTGGTGACAGTGCTGCAGTGTGGTGGGGCTGGGAAAGGATTTTCAGCCCAAGGTATTACCAGCCCCGTGCCTTCCTCAAAATAAATTTGGCTAAAAATTAAATAGTGCATTGCTGAACTGTGACCTTTTTGAAACATGTTTTTGTTTTCCTACAATTTATCATAGTTTGTTGTAAGTTCCCTCATTGCTTTAAGGTACCAGGCAGTATACAAGCTGTGAGCATCTTTTGGGTTTTAGTTACTACTGCTCAGATCCGTGCTGGTTTCTTGCTGTGCTGTGTGGGATGTTGGAGATGTGGAGGGTTTCTGACACGCACTTGTTGTAACACTTGATTGTTAAAACTGCCTTGCCAAATGCCAGCAGTGGGGTCCAGCATGTGCAGGATTACTCTGGAACTCAGGATTCGAAAATATTTTAGATACTTATGTAGATGTATATTTCAGAAAGGGTGTTACCCTTTGTGTTATGTTGAGGTGTTATTCATTTATAAAATTTCTTTAGACTGTCACAGAAAGTGCTCAGTTAACTTTGAAAATTCACCATTTCCTGGGTGATAAATAGCTGTGAATAGTCCTCAACAGTCGCCATTGATGCTGGGATATTGTCAAGGGTGCAGCTGGAAGTAGATCAAAGAGCTCTGTGGTGTTTCCTTAAATTCTCATTTCTGTTTTTCTATTGTAGCAACACAGAAAAGTATTGGATAAAGGAAAACCTGATGATGTAATGCCTTCTGTTAAAGGTGTTCAGGTAAGTAGATAAGTACTTCAGACACTGTTATAATCAGGGGAGATATATTTATTTGTTTGTTTGTTTGTTTTTGTGGTATGGCACCCTCCTTTCTGGTTCAGTCCTTCTTTGATGTCTTATCTGAAAACTGGAAAGATGGATCATCCTTATCCTTAAACAGTTAAGAGGATGTAGCTTTTGTTGTTCAAGTCCTTCACCACGACTTACTGTGCCGCTCTTTGCAGGAGCGCCTGCCAACAGTGCCGTTATCTGGCATGTACAACAAGTCTGGGGGGAAAGTAAGATTGACCTTTAAACTTGAGCAAGACCAGCTATGGATTGGTACAAAAGGTGAGCAACTCTCAAACTCTGAGATGAATAATTGGTAATTGGGCTGTAAGTGAATTGGGTGACCTAGAAATAGCTTCTGGTGTGACTAAGTTGTGTTTAGGGAATAATATTGGCATTGTAATGCTTCAGAAGGAGTTTGCTCCCTCTTTGCAGACACAACTCTCCAGGATCATTGATTCTTCCTTGATGTTTTACCCCATTCTTGGAAGTTCAGTTGTGCCCTTAGACTCATGTTCCAGGTTGCTGTTCACAGTTCCAAATGTAAATTGCAGTGTTTGGCATTTCTAGCATATCTCAAAAGCTCTTTGTAAAGGTTGGTTTGACGCCAGCACCACACAGAGGCTTGGTGACTTGGCAAAGACTGGGTAGGGAGTCTTGGGAGGCGAGCAGGCAGTGCTGGCTTCTCTGCGTTATCTGGCTCTCAGACCAAACTTAGCTGGGTGTCTTGTTTCTGTGATGTACAGCTGCAGAAACTCAGGCATCTAATCTGTGTGGAGGAGTCAGAGTCTTGAGCAGTGCTGGGAGGAGCTGGAACTGCTGTGGCTATCATGTGTGGTGCTGAGGACATCTCAGATAAGCCCCTGCCTCCCAGGGCATCTGTGTTCCTGTATTTTGGCCAGTGTGGGATAATATTCCAGTGATAAGCAAGAGCACTAGAAGTACTTGCTCACTGTCGCAGCAAAGAACTCTAATTGTGTGGCAATATTAGTTTTGGATGCACCTCCAGCTGCTGTGTTAGTTCCAAAGTTGGCAAAAACTCAGAAGTTTTTGCACTTTCCTTGTATGACAGACTTGATTTAAGATTTTTTTCTGGTTTTAAAACCTCTGTTGGTACCAGTGGCAGTGATTTTTCTCTTGGGCTAAGTGGTAGAACAAGGCATTGGAGTTTTTCCCCTCTATAGGGAAAGGGCAGGCAGGTCTTTTTGTTACTGATGATGTGGTTTAATTTCATGTTTAATAACTGAGTAATTAATCCTCATCCTTCACCTTCTAGACCAAGTTTCAAGTTTAGTGTTTCTGAAATGTTCTGTGTTAGTGTTTGTTGAGCTGTGAAATTTAATTCTTCCTGTAGTCACCTGTCTTTCATGTAACCTGTTTGCCTGCTTCCCAAAATGAGCAGCAGCTTGCTCTAAGGAACAGGTATTAATTGCTGGCTGTTGTTGGGAAAAGCTTCTTCCTGCTCCAAGAAATTCACGGCAGACACCAGCTTGGCAGGGCTGGGATAAAACCAGCTGGTGTCAACAGTTTTCTCTTGCTACTCCTGGGAAGTTGAAACTGGTTCTTCCCCCACAGCCACCCCATGCTTTGCACATCACTGTACATCTCTGTACTCCTGAGTTAGGTGCAGGCAGATGTCTCCCAGTTGTGTGTGTCATTTTCATAGAGGCACAGATAGCAGATAGAGGCAGTGGATTTGTTGGTTGCTGAGATACTGTGAAGAGTTACTGATTTGCAGGTTGCTAAACAAGTTCAAGTAAGATTTTAATGAATGAATTTTGCCAAGGGGTAGTTTGGAGTCAGCTTAGTTACAGTCTTCATATCACTAAGTTTATCTCCCTGTGTCTCTTTTTTAGGTAGGTGCTTATTTTCTGGATCACACAAATCAGATATATTTAAGGAACTTGCAGTTCAGTTTCTTCTTTGTAGAGTGTGGGTTTCTGTGTTTCAAATCACTTTAGGCTGGAACTGAAAGGGAGGGATCCTGGAGTTAAGTCTTCAGAAAGAAATGAGGACAAAATTGATAAAGTCTGCCATGAGCCATAATCTTTATATTCTTCGTGGTTACCTTTGGCTGGCTGATATGTCATTGTAGTCATCCTCTGTTTCAGTTTCTCTTTAGCTTCTTTCCCTGTTTACTCATTAATATTTCCTTTCCTGTGCTTTTGCAGTAGCAGTTGAACACTGCCTCGGGGTAAAGCCAGGAGTGGGATTTCAAAGAGTGAGTTAGTTATCCTGTCTTCACTTGGCTTCTCCAGCCTTGTCATTTCTGCAGAATTCAGTGTAACCCTTTGTGGAGAGTCCTGAATGTTCTTCCACCTCTCACTGTGGCGAGTAATCAGCTGTTCCCAGTGGAGTTCCTTGTGGGGAACATTAAATAAAGCCAGGGGTTTCCCCTCACTCCCTCACGTTAGGCCCAAATCCTGAAGTATTTTGTGTGATGTAGAGATATAACATATGAGGAACTGCATGATCCAGTTTTGGATTCCTTTAAATAATTAGTGTGCCCACTGTGGGGTGTATGGTGGTGTAGTAGATGAGCTTCTCAGCACAGTTCATCCAGGGAGTAGGCTGCTGCCCTGAGGAGCTTTTGGAAGTGACTGAGGTGATATTTGAAATGAATATGAAACAATGCTTCCTCCTGTGTCAGAAATAATGCTCTCATCAATTTTAATGTAGAGAGAACAGAAAAGTTACCCATGGGGTCCATTAAAAATGTGGTGAGTGAACCTATTGAAGGACACGAGGATTACCACATGATGGTAAGTGACATCTCTGCTTCAATATATCCAGTCTGGTCACCCTGTGCAGATACACGCTCGAGGCTCTAGAAACAGAGCAGGTTGGCAGTGGATAGTAACACCAGCTGCATGGGTGGTGGGAGCTGGGGGTGTAGATGTGGTCTACTGTCACCCTGTGAATATTTGGGGTGACATCTTGGGTATCTGCTCCTTTGTGGAAATCTGGGCTGGTTTCACACAAACAATAGTGCTTAAGCATTTTTTTTGTATCTGCTGTCTTGTGATGTCGCGTATCTCGTAGTAGCCGGAGGAGTGAGAAGGAGTGAGAAGAGACGACTTTCTTCACGTAGATGCCAAGAAG